>OV050032.1:147337492-147447492 GCA_920105625.2 Clusia tigrina
ATATATATATATATATATATATATATATATATATATATATATATATATATACTCGTATATACATATAAGTTAAAGGATTCGTCCTGCAAAAAATATATTTTTAAGTCCCTCGACTAGCACTAATAAAACACGAAAGGTTTATTACGTTATAACAAATATATTTTTGTGGAGCGCTCCGCCGCACTGCCAAATTAAATCTAAAAGTAAAATATCATTCAAACTTAAACTTAAGGTCGGCGCAGTCCCATGCACTCGCAAGATCTTCCCATGTTGTAATTGAAGCTTGTTCCCAGCGTGCAGGAATATGCTGAGCTAGCGGCTGCAGCACATATCCGCAGCATGCATGCGCATACTTGCATACTTGCACGGCGGCGCGTGTGCAGTGGCAGCCATTTCCTATAAGTCGCATTGAGATGGAGTTCACAATGTGGCGTAATTAATAAAGTGGCGGAAACTGCGCAGTGTTAACTCCTCCTCCTTCAAAACTATAAGTCCCGTAGATCAAGGTAACAAGCTGAGGCTGGTCGAGGTCAAGAGTAAATGATCGCATATTAATAACCGGAACCCTGATCCTGCCATATAATTGTTTCCGTAAGAAGAATATCACAACGCCAAACCCCAGTAATGTGATGATGTTTCCTAGCGTGAATGCTCGAAGGATTATAGCGAAGTAAGGGATGTTTTTCTCACTCAGCTCGTGCACAAATTTAACGTCAATTTTGTAACTTATGTTAGAAATATTTGTCACCACGGATGGTAGTACCTGCAGGTTAGTGACCTTCTGATTCGAGGACATTTTCCCTTTAACTTCGATAGATTCTTCTACAAACTAAATGACATGGGTACCGCATAAATTTCTCGTAGTACTGTTGCTTCGGAGTGATCCGTTGAAGTTAGTTTTAAATAATATGTCTTCTTTAATGAGTTCTATAATTTCGGCTGGATTTGTCGTGTAGGTACAATTCGCGTGGCCACCCTTTAGCAACCTGGCAAAGCTGTCGCTGTCATCCAGTTCTTTCAGCGCATTTTCCTTGAAGATTGTGGAGTTATTAATAGTTAGACAATTACCAGTTATCCCGAGGATGCTCGTATGGTTTATCAGCATACGAGTGAATTTGAAGGCAATCTGCTTATTGTGCTCGATCGATGGTTGGATCATCAGATCGTTGAACTCTTCATATGCTACCTTAGGAACTGGCAATGCATACAATAATACCGACCCATTGCTATAAGTTTTGGGTTTGTCATTCGATCTCGTTTTCGTAAGATAGCGTTTCGATTTCGGTAATTAGTTGATTGATTTCTTTATCTAGTAGATTGGTGTTGATTACTCCAGTTTTTGCCATTTGACAAGCACGCACAATTTTGTTGATTTCATCTTTGAATATCAGGAGCTGATTCAATATATCTTGTTGAAGCTTCTCTGCGTTATTGGACTTCACTTTGTTGTTCACACTGTCGATTATCGTGTTAGTTTTGCCGATAATCCTCTGCGTAGCTCCAAATAGTTTTCGATTCACTGCATATTGATGGTTGTTGTTGTCTAAAATTCGTTGCTCGTTTGTCAGGATTGCATTCCAGTCAGCAGCCTCGGGTGTGCCTGCTACCCACTTCCAGGCGGAGCTTATCCAATTGATGGATCGTGTTTTCCTGGACTTCGAACCCTTCAATTGCTTGAGCCTATATGTGATTTGCTGTGCATGGATTTCTGTTACCATCCTCCTGTCATCTCGTTTTTTTGTGTTCTGTTCCCAACGGCGTTCATAGTTTCGTTCAGCAGATGTTCAAATTTTCCCAGATCAATGACATGAATCCTATTGAAGTGGCCATTCACGATCCTTGCTCTGCCATCTTCGATAGACACTATGGGAGCTGTGTACTCGAATATATGCAGTCCTTCTGTTTATAATATGCTAATGAATTTACTCATCAAATAAAACGATAAAATGTTTAATACTATGCAATTTGTATGAGGAAGTGTTTAGTAGATGTTAGATACTAATATAAAAGTTATTGTTTTAACAAATTGTATCAATTAAATTTGTCAGTAGTTTGTTTTCAGTATGATAGAGTTTCATAACTTGCTTTATAACTATTTTTTTATATTTGTATGTTAGTAAATTTTAGTACTGAAAGTTGTTTAGTAAGTATGTTGTAAGTATAATGATAGTGTTTTATAATTTCTTTATAACTATTTTTTACATGTTAGTATTTTAGTCAATTTTAGTGTTGAAAATATTTAGTAGTGCTCAGTAAGTACTATATTAGCATTACTATTATCTTTATAGTTATTTTAATGTTATTTTATAATTGTTTATTACTCATACAGTTTCTACGAATTTCTATGTTTTTAATACGATTTTTATAGTTATTACGACAGCTGCGCTATGCGACTTTTGCTGTATTTAAATTGATTCTATGTAGTGAGTATATGTTGCATTTAAAGCAAACGTTTTGTTTTTACATATATTTTATTTATTTATTTTTAAAGCGTTCACATATAAGACAGGGTATTTTAAATGCGGCAAGAAGTATCCGAATAACAATGAATTATATACAACAAAAATTACTTAAAACTAAGACTAAGAATGTAAATTAAATGCAAATAAATTATTAGATCAGACAAATAAATAAGTTAAGATCAGATAAATAAATAATTAAATATATAAATAATTGAATAAATAAATAATTTACTTAAAAATAAAGAATTTTTATGAAATAAGGAAAAGTCAGAGAAAGAAGAGTCAGAAAGACAATGAAGAAATAAAAAGGAAATAAAAATTAGAAAAGCAGAAAAGAGAAAAAAAAAATAGCATTAATAGAAGTAGTGAAAATTTGCTGGCTTAAAGTTGTGCTTACTTGAGATACTCCTAATTGCCAAAGGCAACGAATTCCACAACCTGATGGCGTTCACAAAAAAGAGTCTATTCGAGTATAAATATTTGTAATTAGGGACTAAGAGGTTCATATTTCTCCTCGATTTACAAAACTTCTACTTTACAAACAAATAATTAGGTGTTCGCGTGTATATCAAGTTATGTAGAAATATGCAATTTCTAGCAACCATATAATTAAAAATATTGCAACCAAGGACCTGATTGCAAAACTTACTGATATGGTCAAACTTTCTTAAACCATATACAAATCTTGTAGCATTATTGAATGCAACCTGCAACCTATGCCTGGAACCCGAATCAAGTTTACCATAAACAACACCTGAGTAAGTCATGATCGGCACTATAAGCTGAAGCACCAACCTACTTCTGGTCTCAGTAGGCACAAATGATGCAGTCCTAAACAAATTCCGTAAGGTATAGTACTCTCACCACTGAATTTATGTGATCCTCACAGGATAGTACGGAGTTAATGTGGTATCCCAGGTTTTTTACTTTTTCAACAAATTTAATAATTTATTTGTATCATTTAGTGAAATTGTTGGTATATCAGAGGAAGGGCTACCAGACTTGGAAATCGGGAGGACATATGATTTTTGGGAGTTGAGCTTCAGCCTATTAGCTATAGCCCATTCTGCTATTATGATCAAGTCTTCGTTGACCCTAGCACATAAATCATCAATGAGACCAATAGGTCTGGACAAATACAATTGAAGGTCATCAGCATATGCATGCATGGTAACATGACGACACTTACTGAAAATGTCATCTATGAACAGTGTAAATAAAAGTGGACGAAACACTGAGCCCTGAGGCACCCCACAGGTTGAATTACTGAACGCAGACACACTCTTTGCCACCCTAACCCTTGGAGACCTTCCAACCAAGTAACCATTTAACATACGGACCTCCGAGCTGGAAAAACCAAAATTCAACTGTAGCTTTTCACATAGTAATGAGTGATCTACAGAATCGAATGCTTTAGAAAAACCTAACAGACAAAGCCGGGCCAAATGTCCGATATCAAATGACTCTCTGATGTCATCTAATATTTTAACAACAGCAGTGGAGCAGCTGTGTCCATGCCGAAAACCAGATTGGAGTGGGGAAATAAGGTCAAATTTTCTGACGTGTTCTGAGATTTGCTCAGCCATGAGAGATTCACATACCTTTGATAAAGCCGACAACAAACTTACAGGACGGAATTCAGATGGTACATTAGCATTAGACTTTTTAGCTATAGGGATAATCGTCGCTACTTTCCAAATATTGGGGAAGCAGGAGCTCGTTAAACAATGGTTAATTATATGGGTCAACGGGCTAAGAATGAAAGGCAAAATAAGTTTAATAAATTTAATAGGAACTCCATCCTCTCCGACAGCATTTGACTTTATCTTGTTGACACAGCGAGCAATATCATCTTCACCCACAGAAATAAATTCAAACACAAATGGGCATTCAGAAACATAGTCCCTCGCAACTACAGCAGACATATCATCAGCAGACGCTGAACTACTACCAAAATAGTCATTCAGAATACCCGGATCAATCCGACAATCTTCAGATTTCCCATTGCATACCCTAGCTTGTCTCAAATTATTCCACGGCTGTTTGGAAGGTCGTGCTAAACATAGTTTGGACATGAAATATCTGCGCTTAGCCAATTTAATAGTAGAGTTTGCATAATTTCTAGCTCTTTTGTGCTCTTACCATCTAGATGCAGTTGGATTTCTTTTCCACTGATTATATGTTCTATGCCGTTTTTTAACAGCCAATTTGGCATTCTTCGTAAACCAGGGACAACTGCTGTTAGTGACAGAACGAGTAATAAGTGGAACACACAAGGCACCAATTCTGTACATTAAAGAATCCAGCTTTTCATTCACAGAGCTAAACAGCCAACATTCAGACCAATTAATAAGCGACAGGTCATTAAACAAAGAATCAAGATTAATTGAGTTATAGTCTCGAAAGGAAAAAGAATTTTCAGCAACGACTGGGTTTAGATTTACATTCAGTGAACAAAAAATTAGATCGTGGTCGGATATAAACGATAATTGGTCAAAGATCATAACTGAAGAAATATCCGAAACTATAAAAACATCCAACAAACTTGAAATCTCCACACACAACAAAATGATCATAATCGATTACACAATTTGACAAATTAGCAAACAACGGATCCAAACAGCAGTAACGATAAGGATTATATACTCGTACACACGACAGAAAAACTTTTGTGCTATTGTCATAAATTTCAACATTTAGAAATTCCACATATGAGCCTCAACAAATTCACTCTTAAATTGCTTTTACAATATATTGCCACACCCCCGCCTTTTTTATCTAGTCTATCGTTTCGAAAAAGCTTCTAATTACCTATATTCAGGCAAGAGTCACCTATACCTTTATGCAACCAAGTTTCGGATACACAAATTACATCAACTGATGAATTCTCAAAGCAATGTCTAACATAATCCATTTTAGAATCATTTAGACTCCTCGCATTAAAATGTACAATGTTTAATCCAGAGCGCGGGTTGCATAAAACGCCAAACAATGTTTTATGAACGTCATTGGAGGCAGAAACTACATCACCCATAATTAGCATAAAAATACATATCGGCAACACAACAATAAGCACTACAGTAATAGAAGAAGCAGACAGTAGAGAAGAGGAAATTACTTAAAAATATAGTCGACAATAAGGCATATAGAGAGAGAGCATTTAAGCTACAAACAAAGATAAACAATATGTTATTATCTGACATAAGAACAACAACACAAAGTTCACTCGCCAACAGGAACAGCAGCACCTGTAACAGTATGTAGTTCTTCGATGCTACCAACACGAATCCCCGACATATGTAAATGTGCAATTAAACTCTTGAATAAGAATAAAGAAGAAACTAAGTAGTGAAGTTGAGAATAATATAGAATAATAAAAATTAAAATAAAATAAATAGAACAATACATTAAATAGAATAATAAATAATAAATTAAATAGAATAATAAATTAATATAATCAATTTGAGTTTTATGCTCCAGTATAGCTTTGTGTCCCCTTTTTTTCTTTCTTTCTTTTTTGGAGTGAGTGTGTGTGGGATCATGCTGCGCGTGAACTACATACCTCTTTGGTGCATTTAGTTCCCTTAGTGATCGCAGGCATCCATATGGTATGCATGACTTTCATGATACACTACAATATATATATATATATATATATATATATATATATATATATATATATATATATATATATATATATATATATATTTATATATATATATATATATATACATATATATATATATATATATATATATATATATATATATATATATATATATATATATATATTGTAGTGTATCATGAAAGTCATGCATACCATACGGATGATACACTACAATATATATATATATATATATATATATATATATATATATATATATATATATATATATATATATATATATATATATATATATATATATATATATATATATACGAGGTGTGATCAAAAAATAACCGTTATTGTGTGATCAAAAAATAAAGTATTTATATATTCATCAACAACTATCTTGTCCCCTTCAAAATAATTCCCCTCAGATATAATACACTTATGCCAGCGTTTTTTCCAATCCTCGAAACACTTCTGAAACGCTTTTTTTGGAATCGCCAACAGCTCCTGTTTCGATTTTTCTTTTATCTCCTCAATCTTAGTAAAACGCTTTCCTTTCATCGGTGTCTTCAGTTTTGGAAAGAGGAAAAAGTCAGCGGGGGCCAAGTCCGGTGAATACGGTGGTTGAGGCATGATAACGGTTTTGTTTTTGGCCAAAAACAGCTCCTGAGCGATGTCCATGCGACGTTGTTTTTGCTCAAAATTCAGCAATTTTGGAACAATCTTCGCTGCCGCATGTTTCATGCCTAAAACATCCGTAAAAATTGCTTGGCATGAGCCGAACGATATGCCAACATCATCAGCAACCTCTCTGATAGTGATTCGACGATTATCCAAAATCATTTTCTTCACTGCGTCAATGTTTTCATCGGTTGTTGACGTGCTCGGGCGACCAGGACGAGCATCGTCATTGACATCTTCTCGGCCTTCCTTAAACCGGTTATACCACAATTGAACTTTTGTTCTGCTCATAGTAGACTCGCCAAAGGCCACAGTCAACATTTCATATGTCCTTGCGCATTTAATTTCATTTTTTACACAAAACTGAATACAGTTTCTTTGATCCATTTTTTCGAGTAGTACAAAATCGAAGAGCACACCAAAACACGACTAACTTTTTTATCTGTCAAAAACAAACTGACGATCCAAAATGGTTGGTATTGCCAACATATATAACAGACATGTGTACCAACATAATAGAAAAAAAATGCGAATATCGAGCATACGTAACTCACAAAAAGATGAAAATAACGGTTATTTTTTGATCACACCTCGTATATATATATATATATATATATATATATATATATATATATATATATATATATATATATTTATATATATATATATATATATATATATATATATATATATATATATTTATATATATATATATATATATATATATATATATATATATATATATATATATATATATTTATGCATACCATACGGATGCCTGCGATCACTAAGAGAACTAAATGCACCAAAGAGGTATGTACACACACACACTCACTCCACACGTTCAAACCTTTCCTCTATCCCAAAGCAATGCACTCAAAATGGGTCATGTGCAATTCGAACCTCAAAGGTCTGCCGTAGGCAAGAATGGCACATTCATATTTTATTGCTTGCATATAGTTTGGTTGAGAGAATAAAAATCCGTTTAATCTGTTTCACGTCTCTTTATTATCTGTCTTTATTAAATTTTTCTTCATGCTTACAAGCTAACTTAAACATACAATTTATAACCAAAGAATTCTGTTGACGGTGCAAATTCGCACGGTCAACAAAAGCGTTCATCAAATTCCCAAACACATGTACATATGTTGGGCATGAACACTTGTTTTAAGTATTATGGTTGCAAGTCATGTATGTATGTGGATGAGACGAATCTGCTTATTAGGCAGATTCGTTCACAAAACGACTGAACAAAAAAATGTAAGTTTATTTTAGGAGCGTTTGCTCCATATGAGTCCTCCACCCCCAGATTCAGCAGTCTCTGCTGAATGTGTGGCAGTAGGTTTCAATTCGATATTAATATCAGTTTCCCGATTCTTTTTAAAACATTTCTTGCAGATCGAATACATTACAACAACAAGTATTATTAAAAAGATTTAAGATATATTTAAACCTAAGATATATTTTTGTTGTACGTTAATTCTTCAATTTGCTTTATGTTTTCGAATTGGTTAATCTTAATTTTTTCAAAGGTAAGTTTTTCTTCAAATACTACCCCTATTATATCATTATTTGGGCAGATAAATTTTTCGTTTACAATAGTATTTTTATTTACAATGGTTTTGTTTAATAATTTAAGTTCACAATCGTAAAAATTAATTAAAATATTTTTATTCAGTACAATATTACTATTGTCACAATCGTGAGTTAATTTGGCATTAAGTGCGTTTTTTATTAAAATTAGATCATCATCAATAACGACGATGCTTGTTTGGTTATTGAACACCAATCTGCAATTTCTTTCTACAACACAGTTTTTGCTTTCTAGAAGATCGCTGGCAATACATTTTCTTCGTATGCGAAGGTCGTGTTCCTAACTGTGATTACTAATTCAGGGTTTTCCTCAATTTCAAGGTACCTATCGTTCGGTAGTGGTGTTATCAGTTTCAAATCTGTCAGAAAAAAGTCCTTAGGAATTTTTATTGCTATAATGAGCGAATTATTCCTTTTAACTCATTACTCCTAACTTTAAAAACTTTAATTTGAAATAATCGATGTTAAATTTTTCAATTTCTTCGGGAGTCAGTATACCTGGGTGTACTATATTGCTTCTAGCTGCTGCTATATTTTCCTGAATTTGCGTTATTTTGCTTTCAAAGTTTTTCAATTTAAGCATTTGATCAGTGTAAAGAAGTTTTCTAACTATTTCGCTGTTATGTTTTTTAATTTTTGCAAAAGTACTATTTATTGTAATTCTGTCAGTTTCTATACCCTCTCGTATAATTTCAATGGAGTCATTGAAATGTGTATTAATTATGATTTGCTTATTTATTGCGTTTATGGCATTGTGACCGTTAATTTCAGCACATTTTAGATGTTCTATAATTTCTTCTCTGTCATCGTCATCCATCAGTCCAAACATCCATTCACATTTCCTATTCCGTTAATTAGTCCTCTTTTCTTTCTACTAAATTCTGATGAATACTGATTTCTTTTCTTAAAATTTCCCTGTTGTCAATATCTATTTCTTCTATATTTTTGGCTATCTGTCTAATTATATTTAAATATTCAGTAGGGTCTATAATATGTAAGACGTTGTTTGTTGCATTAGGGATTTCTACTTGTTTTACCTGCAGCATCGCCTACCCGAATTCTCCTCAGCCCTTTCGACTCTTAGAAGTGCCTGGACCGTTGTCAGTAGCATCATTATCACGATCTTCATTGTTGTTTTCCTGGAATAGATATTTACGTTTCACTTGAGTTTTGTAGACTTTTTTGAATTTATCGTCCCTAGACAGCAAGTAGTTGTCCTCCATCCTATAGTTTTCCACTTTCCTATACCTAGGTTGTGCCTTGCTAACTCTATAATTTTTTACAAATTTATTTTCGAAATCTGGGCATTCAATATTTCCTTTCCTTTTGTTGATAGTGTTTATTCTCTTAGTTTTTTCTGTCCTAAGTCTTCCTGAAATACATTTTAAACTTTCGTTTGATATAACATTATTGATAAAATCTATGGATTTGATTTTCGTCACTGAATGAATCGTATTATTATAGGCGATTATTGCCTTCGAAACCTTTTCCTGCAAGTTGTCTTTATTGTTTTCATCCGCATTAAACAATCTAATGTGTTCATTCAAGGTCAAATGCAATCTCTCGATATCTGCATTTCCGGTTTTATTATATGTCGTTGTAAAGTGAACTTTAATACCATAATCTTTTAAAAACTCTTTAATCGCCAAAACATCCAGTTCATTGTTCGTAATTATTGTCTCTGGTTTACCCAAATACTGAATACGGATTTTCAAAGCAGCAATAATTGATAACCATGTTCTATCTGGGAGATGATGCGCCGTTGCATACTTTGTAAATTTATCGATTCCCGTCAGAAACATCGCTCCTCTTTGTGGATACCAAATATCGACATGGATTATTGCGTTGTGTTTATCAGGCGTCACTGTTACGTTGTGAGTGCCTAATAGGATTTCTATCATACTTCGCCTTATTGCATATTTCGCAATTATTAACATACTTTTGTATAACATTTTGTAAATTTGGATAGTAGAATTTTTTCTTTACTTCGGCGAAAATTTCGTTTATTCCTCTATGATGATTTTCAAAATGTAATGTCTCTATTATTTGGAGAGTTTTACCTTCATCGGTTATATCCTCCAATAGAGTGTTTGTTCTCTGTATTTTTAAATTTTTACTTCTAATAAAGTACTTTATGTACATATCTTGAAATTTCATAAAGAGATCGTTGTCAGTACAAAACACTACCAACAACGCCTTTTGTGGGAGTTTTTCTTTCATCGTCTCAAGACGGTTTTCTTCTGACATTACGGTCAATGTTTCCCTTATTTTTCCTCTATACATAATTTTCTTGCTGAATGTTTTCCTTTTGGCTCTTTTCAAAATAAGTTGGTTCTTGAATACATTCAGAGGATTCTCAGCGATTTTTATGAAATCGATGCTATCAATATCTGCACTGTGCACCGTATTCATGTCGTCTTCGAACAATTCATTCAAATTCAGGATTATTTCATCATTTGCAACAATTCTACTAAGACCATCAGCCACCACGTTTTCTTTACCCTTTATGTAGCTAATGTCAAAATCAAATTCGTTAAGCTTTATTTTCCAACGCTGCAATTTTGCATTGGGTTCTTTTAAATTACTAAACCATACTAACGGTCTGTGGTCTGTTTTTACCGTAAAATGTCTACCGAATAAATAAAGCCGAAAATATTTTGTTGACCACACCATAGCCAAGAGTTCCTTCTCTATGGTGCTGTAATTTTTTTCATGACCATTGAGGGATCGACTAGCATTACAGATAATTTTATCGTTCTGCATCAACGCCGCCCCCGGAGCGAAATCACTAGCATCTGTGACCAATGTAAATTTCTTTGAAAAGTCAGGGTGTACTAAAATAGGATCCGACTTAATAAGAGTTTTTAATTTCTCGAACGCGTCTTTATAATCTTTATCTTTTAGACTAATTTTGGCTCCTTTCTTCAAGTACTTTACTAGAGGAAATGCTACTTTTGAGTAGTATTTTATAAATCTTCTGTAGTAGCCTGTTATTCCTAAAAAAGATTTAATTTCCTTTTCATTCTTTAGTAGAGGAATTTTGTCTATAGCTTCTATTTTTTTTGGATTTGGTTTTATACCGTCACAGGTCACCAGATGTCCTAAGAACTCTGTTTCCTGTTTAAAGAAGCTGCATTTGCTTACTTGCTTCAGATTTGCTCTTTGCAAACAACTCTATACCTTAGTTAGAGACTCCAAATGCTCCTCTATGCTTGTCTAAGTATACCAAACAGATTTTACCGATATATTCCCTCTAGACTTCATTCATTTGCCTTTGAAAGGTTGAGGGTGCATTTCTCAACCCGAAAGGCATTCGCAAAAATTCGTAATGCCCACTTGCGGTTGAGAAAGGTGTTTTGTGGATGTCTTTTCCATCCATCTCTATTTGGTGAAAACCCTGTGTTAGGTCAAGAGTTGTAAAATATTGACATCTTCCCAATTTATCAAATATATCGTCAATATTTGGGATTGGGAATCTGTCTTCAATAGTTACACTGTTTAATTTCCTATAATCGATTACGAGACGCCATCTTTGAACATTTGGCGCATTAGTCTTTTTTGTCACGATCCAAATAGGACTGTTATAAGGGCTGGACGATTCTCTTATAATTCCTTGTGTTAACATTTCTTCTATCTGTCTATTAATTTCATTTTTGTGTATTTCCGGGTATCGGTATAATTTGGAGTATACCAGAATTTCACTATGTGTATTTATTTTGTATTTTATTTTACTTGTGAAAGTTAGATTTTAATTTTCTCTGTAAAACGTTTTATTGTGTATTTTAAGTATCGATAATAATTTTTTTCTATCCAGTGTATTTAAGTGCGATAAGTTTAAGTCGTAATATGGAATTTGTGTGTCACTAAATTCTACTTCGCTATTGAAGATTGCAGCAACGTTCTTATTGTTACCCATATTTTTATAAACCTCTTCGCTTTTATTAAGGTAGACAGGGATGCATGCTTCTTTTGTTTTTATATACCTATTTCCATCATCTACAACACAATCAAGATCTGCTAAAATATTATTTCCTATTAACCCATCAAATTTATCATTGAAATTGAACTCCAAAAATTCACAATCATAGTCTGAACTAAATTCGTCAAATATGGGGTATTTACAAAGTTTAGTTCCTTTAAATTCATTTCCTATAGCTCTTAGAGTTACATTAACATCACGTTTCCATTTCGGATTACAAAGATTTTCGTTGATTATAATGAATTCGGCTCCAGTGTCGATAACGAAACGTAACGTCTTAATCGGGTTTACTATAGTTATATAGGGAAGTTGTTTTGGTCCACGCCATGAAAATTTACGTTTGAGTTTCCGATGTCCATCGGTTCCTCATCATTTCTACGCGAATGACGCGAGTTCCTAGTTTGGTTCGACTGTCGTCCCAAATCGAATCTTTGTGCATTATTAAATGTATTGTTTTTTTGATAGTTACTTCTATTAGAACTACCAGTACTAGTATTATTACTACCAAAATATCGATTGTTGCTATTGTTATTATTATTATTATTATTACGATTGGCATTGCAGTCAGGACTTATATTTATCGAATGTGTGTTTCTTACGTCATTACTAAAGTTTGTCCTATAAGGTGATCTTATGTTTTCATTTCTTTGTCTGTTTCCAAAGGTTTCTAGCGAAAATTATAGTTTTTGTCGGTTCAGGTAGGTGGTCTTTAAAAACTTCTAATGAAATTCTATTTATTTCGTCCGCCGAAAAGCCCTACTCAGTATGTGCCATTCTCCTGTTATGTAGCCTATTTCTAATATTATTTACACTGTAGTAATACTTCTCAATTGTTGCGTCCAACCTCCAAGTTTTTAACTTGTCCAATAATTCCCTACTTGTTTCCTTTTTCCCATAGTTACTTATAAGAATTTCCTTCAATACCTCCCAAGTTCCTACCACTCCAAACCGATGTATTGCCTCTCTTGTTTTTCCCACGCATCTATTCTTGACATAGCCAAACAGAATATTTCTGTTGTTTTCCTCACATGCTGCGATAGATAGTAGCAAGGCTGCTCCAAAAAGTCTGGCAGTTGGCTTTGTTCTTTCCCATCGAATGTTGGGATCTCTCTGATACAGTTTAATACCAGATTAAATTGCTGCACTAAATTATTTTCCATTTACAAAAAAAAAAAATACTATACTACGCCTTGTACAGAAACAAAATTGCAAAATGGCCTTCCTTTCGCTCAACGAAAAAAAATTAATTTTCCATTTATTTATCAAAACTGAGACAAATCTATAAACCCTTTATCACTTAAGCATACAATACAAAAAGGTACACGCTATAACTATTTATTAAATAATCTATAAAAATAAATTAATTTTATTTACTCTGTTAATATCCTTGTGGCTGTTATTTACTCTTCTTCAGGATTATTGATACTCCTTATTGTTGTAAATCCTTGTTGTTAATATTATGTTGCAAATTTTGTTGTTTTTGTTGTTGAAGAAATATTCTTAGTTTAAGATGATATTCATTGTATCAAACGTTGTTGTTGGTTTTTTGTTTGATTTTTCTTTATTAAACTAGTTCTTAGTTTTTCACTTTTTCCAAATTATTTGTTAACTGCAGTCCCAATAATTATAATTTTTAATTAAAAAACTATTTATTGATTTTTCACTTCTTCCAAATTAATTGTTAAATGTAGTCCGAACATTTATTGTTTAGATTAAAAAAAATTAACCAAACTTTATTGGTTTTTCACTTTTTCAAACAAATTGTTAACTGTGAACCAAATCATTTATTAGTAATGTTATTTCTTTTTTCTTTAAATTAGAAATTAACAAAACTTTTTTTTTTAAATCCTTGTGGCCAGTTTGGTTGAGAAAATAAAAATTCGTTTAATCTGTTTCACGTCTCTTTATTATCTGTCTTTATTAAATTTTTCTTCATGCTTACAAGCTAACTTAAACATACAATTTATAACCAAAGAATTCTGTTGACGGTGCAAATTCGCACGGTCAACAAAAGCGTTCATCAAATTCCCAAACACATGTATGTTGGGCATGAAGACTTGTTTTAAGTATTCTGGTTGCAAGTCATGTATGTACTCGTATGTGGATGAGACGTTCACAAAACAACTGAACAAAAAAATGTAAGTTTATTTTAGGAGCGTTTGCTCCATATGACTATATGTTGCGTATGTGAATTTGATGACACATGGGATATTGGAAATATGGAATGAAAATTGGACTTGGATGAAACAAAATGGAATAATTAAAATAAGTATAAAAGAGTGTAGTTTTAAGAATAAAGATTCAGTTCTAAAACATAACACTCATTTGTTTGAACTCAAAGGAGCAGACCTTAGTCGCTTCATACCAAAACATTTGGCTGCCTTAAGGCGCCGATAACTAAGTGAGCAAGCTCTCGCGCAATACAAAACATTAAATGAGCCCATCATCTTCGTAGGAAAACAATACTGATAGACCACTTATATTATATATATATATATATATATATATATATATATATATATATATATATATATATATATATATATATATATATATATATATATATATATATATATATATATATATATATATATATATATATATATATATATATATATATATATATATATATATATATATATATATATATATATATATATATATATATATATATATATATATATATATATATATATATATATATATATATATATATATATATATATATATATATATATATATATATATATATATATATATATATATATATATATATATATATATATATATATATATATATATATATATATATATATATATATATATATATATATATATATATATATATATATATATATATATATATATATATATATATATATATATATATATATATATATATATATATATATATATATATATATATATATATATATATATATATATATATATATATATATATATATATATATATATATATATATATATATATATATATATATATATATATATATATATATATATATATATATATATTGTAAATAATTAATAATAAGGCAGTATGTAAACTTTCAGGGTAGTACCCTTCCACCTTCGAACTGACTAAGGGCAATGGCCTGTTTGAATTCGGCATTTTGAATTAAGTAGGTCAGTGGAATAAGCAGCTGCCATCAATAAACAACAAACAAGCGTAACTGGAATACCAGAAAAGTGCTTATCTAGGGAGTAAGACGAATTGTAACTAGTATATAAGGTTACGGATTTTAAGCAATAAAGGCTGATGGTTGCTAATTCTGAAATCGATTGTTTTATATGGGCAGCTTACGAGCGCCTGTAGGAGAACTAACTTGGGCAGATTGTCAGCGCCTTCAACGAACAGCAGCTATATAGCAGGTTTCAACAAACAGCAGTTTGGCAGCAGTGGGATCCGATTGTGACTATCGAGATCCCCACAATATTTTGGCGTTGCCGGTCTAAGGACCATACCGGGATGACCGTTTTGGCTTCAAAAGCCTACAGGAGGACACTCAGGACGTAGTAATACGACCCTGAAGTAGACAAAACTTCCTGTAACTACTGGATAATACCCAGAACGAGTTGTGAAACGTTTCTGAAGCAGGCGGAGCATCCTGCAACTAGAGAAGGATGACGCCAACGATTAAAATGACAACAATCGGGAAAATGGTGATATAGTCGTAGAATATGAAAAGTATTATATAAGGGCATTTAGGTAGACTTTAGAGGATACTTCTGCAACCAAAGAGGTACCTTAGCGCCTGTCAAGGAAGTTGCAACATATAGCCGCCATTGCGCTGTTGCACACAGCTCTGTCTCGGCAATCATCGGCCAGTATGCTCGGAAGGTCGATGTATGTGAACTTGGCTGTGAGAATTTTTTTATTAGGGGTTTGTGTTTAGTAGTCGGTAGGAACATTTTGAATACTCGTTGTTTTCCCACATTTGAAAACCATGAGTTTATGGTATTGTACACAAACAATATAAATACTCTCATCACGCTGTGCACACGTTAAGAGCTAATTTTTAAATTTTGCTGCGAATTACATTTTATCATTATTCGAATAATTTTGCGAAAAATCGGGAATGAATCATGCCACTTTTTTCATGCAAATTTTGGTTTGTGCTGAACACATAGCTATTTTATTTTTAAACGATTTTTGGGGGCATTGAAGATGGTGATAGGACAATTGAGGTTGGGTGAACAGGACTGAGGATCTGTGAGGAAGTGCAGGACCAATTTACATAGCTTATGTGTAACTTGTTATTGACAACAAGTAAAGGGAGAATATATATAAAGAGAATTTACGGTGGAAATTTGTTTAACAAATTTGTTAAAAAGATGTTATAAAAGTCGTGGTCGAAACTCACTTATGGCTGCTACGGTACAGCAATGTAGTATTGGAACGCTTTGCAGTAAACTTTTTCTTAAAATGGCTAGAGGAGATCTCAAAAATTGTTCACAGTTGCTCCATCAGAGGAGTTACAGGCAGAGTTTAATAGATCAGTCAGGCTTGTGAACTTGCAAGGAGGAGCTTCAAGTCAGATGAGTTACAGGATATCTTAGACTGGCCAAAGATCTCTAGCAGAACCCTTTCGTAGTTTCGCTAAAGAGGATGGCCCAACTGGGTGTTGGGGACCGTATTTGTTTGTCCTCGGGGAGGTCCTCTTGCTGATTGTCCTGGGCGCACGTGTACCTGTGAACCTAGAATCACTGTTCACAAAGTAAAACACTACATCACTTTTAGTTTAAAAACAACAAGACAACTTTATTCTTAAAATAATAGTTCTTATATACTATTTACGAAAAACAATTACAGTCTACGTATTCACCTTTCCGGTGTTCCAGTTTCGCATTGGTGTCAGTTGTTTCAGCCAACTGGTCTACTTTACTGTAAAAATGTCGATGGTGCATTCTAAATTCCAATGCCCATCGTCGACTCGACTGCGGAACTGTAACACCCAAAAAGTTTACATATTAATTAATACATAAAAACTATACATTTACAATATTTGCACCCTAGAAATATGTGCTCTCTTAATGAATTTAACTGAGTAAAGCTAACCACACCAAATGTGTAGTATCTGTTAGGAGTCGGTGCTGTGAGTCAACTATGCGTAGGTACCTTGATTCTAACTCACAACATCCCTCCCCTCTTTCTAAAAGAAGTTAGTGCAACTAACTTCCAATAAATCTTTGCAATATTTTCCCTGCACTGCAAACAATTATGTGCATCGATTTAACTCTATAGTATATACATATAATGCGTTTTAGTTTTTTCTTAAAATCGCCTTATTTGGGTTCTATCACGGTTTTTTTTCTTTTTTTTTTGTTACTCTTTTCTTTTCCATCTTTTTTTTCTCTTTGTTTTTGTTTTTTTTACTTTTATCTACTTTATTCTAGGCTGGCGCTTTTGTTTACCATTAAAACTTTGTAGTGGCCTTCTTCTTTGCATTTATATATCATGCCCCAACGGATAGGTGGTACTGCCTCTTTTTATAATATCTCGTATACTTATTTCACCAGCGGTTCCGTTGCCTGGCGTTAACGCTTACGTGTCGAATTTCAGTGCATAAACTGCCGTATGTATGTATGTATGTATTTTAAGTTAAGTTTAATATTACTTACCCACGACTGTCTTATGATTTTATTTTGAATTTTTATTTAATATTTTAAAAAAAATCTTTTTCTCTACGGTGCTTCATTCGCCTGAGTTTGGCACACTTCCGCTGGCATTGACTTTGAAAGTCAGAGCTGTGCTATTTGATATACACACGTACGCGATATCAGTTTGTTTATGCTGTTATTCTTGTGTTTACACTTGTAAAATACTGTTAGCACATGTCTTTAGTTATGTGGTCTCATGTGGAACAATTTCAATAAATTATTATGTAGCTTTTTATGCTTGCTCTTAATTGTTACGACTGTTGTAACTGGGCTGCGGGCCTCTGCTACTACATACGGACCTATCTAAACAGGCGAGAATTTGTTTCTTCTAGTCTGATTCTTCATTAGTACCTGGTCACCCACATGAAAGACTACTGGGTTTGTACCTTGTGATAGGCTTCCCTGGCTACTCGTTTAGCACAATCCTGGTTTTCTTTAACCAATTCGTGCGCTCGCTGTAGCTGGTAGTTTTGCGGTTTTTTGGGGTCATCAGCATTGTATACTGGCACACATTTGCGCTTCAAATTTGCTGGCATGTTGAAATCAAACCCGTCGAGTGTTCTAAACGGAGTTTGCTTCGTTGATACATGCACAGTATTGTTGTGTACATGCATTGCAGTAGTCAACCATTGATCCCAATTCGATCCATCTTCCTTGGCAAAACTGCGCAAGTGCTCGGCCAGAGGTGGATGACTACATTCCAATGAGCCATTCGCCTGGGGATGATATGGTGTTATATGCAATTTCTTGATTCCCAGCATTTTACACGTTTCTGAGAATAGTTTCGATACAAAATTTGAACCATTGTCGGTTATCAAGACCTTAGGTATGTTGTACCGTGCTATAATTTCGTCAAAGAATGGCTTGGCCACCGTATTTGCTTCAGCATCGGGTATAGCCACGCACGCCATATGCTTTGAAAAATCGTCTTGGAACGTCAAGATGTATTTATTTCCCGAAACTGTTTCAGGTAAAATACCTACAATATCCATATGAACTTTATCAAATGGCAGTTTTGGTGTGTCAGTTGACACCATTGGCATCTTTGTTAGCCTTGAACTCTGGTGGCCTGACACTTTGGACCACTCTTTATATACTTTTCTATGTCTCGGAGCTTAACTTTAAATGCGTATACTCGCCTAATTCTATCATGAGTTTTCCAGAATCCCTGGTAACACTGCCTGGATATCTTTTTTTATCCTCCAGCCATTCCACATTACTGGCTGTTTGTTCATTGGCATCGAAACCTGCATTGCTAGCATCTCTTGTTGCATCAATTTTATTTTCTTGCATTCTCTCGGCCTCCTCCTTATCTGACCTTGCTGTGGCCCTCGTTTGCACTACTGATACCTTCTGTGCCTGCGGTACTCTGCTGAGTATGTCCGCATTCAGATTATTTTTCCCAGGTTTGTATATGATTTCAAAGTCATACTCAGACAATTTGTGTATGAACCCTACTAGACTAGACGTTTGGTCTTTCAAATTGGCTATGCCTCTCAACGGCTGGTGATCAGTATATATCTTAAATGGGCGACCTAGCAGATATGCCCTAAAATTCTTCGTAGCCCATACTATAGCTAGAAATTCCTTTTCTATTGTGGAGTATCTCTTCTCCGCCTCACTAAGCGCTCTGCTTGCGAATGCTATTGGTCGGTCATTACCAACTTCCCCTTGTGACAATACTGCCCCTAATGATTCATTGTTAGCATCAGTGGTCAACAAAAAAATTTGCACAAAGTCGGGGTACGCCAAAATCTGTTATTGCTTTTAGCCTCTGTCTGTCCATTCGAACTTTGCTTCTTTTCGTAGCAACTTATTCACTGGAAACGCAATTCCGGCTTGTCCTTCCACGAACTTTCTGTAATAGTTCACTAGTTCTAGGAATGCTTGCACTTCCTTTCTATTTCTCGGAATCGCTAAATTTTTAACGCATTCCACCTTCTGCAGCTGCCTCTGAGCAACGATGGCCTAAATAAACCACCTCTCTTCGCAAAAATTGACACTTCTCCGTGTTCAATTTCAAATTGTGTTCTCGATGCCCGTTGCACAAGCGTTGCGAATGCTGCTGCAAGGTCTTCCCATAGATTACAATATCATCCAGATACACAAAACAATCTAACCCTTGCCAGTGCTCCTGTTAATCCAAACGGCATATTATTAAACTCATAATGCCCTAAACCGGTGCTGAACGCGGTTTTCTGCTTATCTTGGGTATCCACCAGAACTTGGTGGTAGCCAATCGCAAAAATAAAGTGTAGAAAAATATCTACTGTGTTCTAATTGATCCAGAATTTCTTCTATCTTTGGTATCGGAAACACTTGCTTGATAGTGGCGTCGTTCAATTTCCTAAAATCGACGATCATTCTCCACTTCTTTTGACCCTGAGCACCTCCCTTCTTTGGTACCAAAATTATTGGTGAGTTTCAAGGCGAAATACTCGGTGAAATTATGTTATCCTTTAACATTCCTTCTACTTGCCTGTTTACCTCATCTTTGTGAGCTTGTGGCAATCTGTACTGTTTCTGGTTAATTGATGGTTGATCCACTCTAGTAGGTATTTCATGCTCTACCTCTGGTGTATACGTCAGCTGGTCTCCTTCCAGCAAAAATATGTCATGGAATGACGCACAAATGGCTTCTATTGCTGCCTTCTCTTCTGAATTTACGCTTGGGTGTAACTTCAGTGATTCTAGCACTCTCTCCATTCTTTTTCTTATATCAACTTGGTTAATCTGATTTACCGATCTATAATTCGGTTCTTTAAGATTATAGTAACTAGTGAACTTTGGCCTAAAATCCTCATCCATCAGGTAGTCCTTTTCTGATGCATTCAGTATGCAGGCGTACACTTTACCCTTGTCAACGTGCTTTGTGGCCCTCCGCCAGCTGCTGCTGATGATCTTAACCCCTGTTTGGTTCACTTCTGGAATCCCAATTTGGTCGCTGCTGACCACTCCCAGTTTTGAAAGGATTTCTTCCTTGGTTAATCCGTTCCGTTGAATTAACTCGGGGACTACTACTCCTGTTGTCCCTCAAGGGTGGATCCGGGCGCCTCGTACGTGGCTGCCTTCTACTTTGATCCCATTTAGTGTCTCCTTGACACTGTCTACTTGCCTCATGACCATATGTTTGGCACTCCAATGCACTCATCCCTTGTATGACCTTGCTTACTGCAGAACGAACATGTGGGTGCCCTCTGCACAAACCCCCTGTACGGATTTCTCGGATTCGCGGCTCTGCTGTCGGAGACTCCGGGATAATACGTTCGTCTGTATATGTCTAGGACGTAATTACTTCCTCTCTATCCATGACAGCGGCAGTGAAACTGTCCTGTCTGCTTTCGAACATCTGTACCTCTCCCAAACCGGCCGTACTCCGTTCCACGAGGCCTTGTGCTATAATTGCTTCTTCTACTAACTCCTCCAGATTTCCAGTCCTGCTATTCAGCATATGAATCTTTAGAGCGGAGTTGCATCGGCCCACCACGAAAGTTGTTAACAACCGACTTGGAAACTTCGTATAATAATGCAGTATCTCCAGCGCCATGGTACTTGTTTTTTATTATTTCCTGGGCCATCATCTGAAGTGACTCTAAACGCCTGGCATAGGCTCGTATGTCTTCCCCTGCCAGCTGCTTCCCGATTCTGATATCTTGGGATACGTCTTCCAGAGTTCTTTCCTTTAAATAGGTTCTCTTTAGAAGGCCGTAAAGCTCGTTCACGCTGGCGAATTGCTGTGGCAGCACAAGATTGTATGCATCTCCAAATAACCTTTGCCTAACACAGTCGAAAAAATCCTGCAAACTTATCAGGGCTTATGCTTCGCTTTGCCAGTTCACAACCTTGAATGAACCTGTTGAGTTTTGACCGTAAGTCTTCTGAAGCAGCAACAGTAAACACAGGTAGTAGCCTGGACACTGCCTTTGAAATCTTCTCTATACCCATTTTACTTTATTTTTTTTTACTTACGGCTGGTAAAACTTGAGCGTTATCTTTTTGTGTGGTTTCCAAATTCACTTCTCCCGGATCTGAGATGTCCTTGACCAGTGACGGACTCAAACTGATTAATCTTCGACCGCTTGCTCGTACAGGTGAAATAATGTCCACAGTATTGGGGCTTTGCTGCACTGCTACTGCTTCTGGCTCTGTTTGTGGAAATCCCTGATTTTTATTATTTATCGGACTTCCTGGAGAAAACGGCTCGACATCGATTTCATATGCGCCAAACAAAAAGTCCGCTTACCTTTCTTCACTAAAAACTAATCTTGGCTCTACAATGCGGCTTTTCCCTTCTGGTGTTAAATATTCCGGCCAGCGGACTTCAGGAGGCAATGTCAATACTGTCTGTGTAAATCCAGCCGATGCTGATTTTGATCTCTAGTTTTTTGGTGAGGCCCTATTGGTCGCCCGTCCTCTTTTTAATTCTGCACACTCCTTTTCTAACAGCGCTTCTGCTTCCTCTAATTCCGTCAATCTCTGAGAAAGTTCCTTTACATTTTTGTCAAGATACTCCTTTTGTGCTCTCAAATCCTCTGTTTTCTTATGAAAATTGAACAACTTTTCTTCTGTCCTTTTTTGGATTGCCGTTAAGGCTTGATCCGCTACTTCTAATGGTGACACAGCTCCTCTGACGTTCGCCTGTTTCCACAATTCCTGAGCTTCTTCCCTGCTCGTACTTGCTTCAAACTGCTCGAATACCCTCTCGTTGAAAAGACTCACCTCCGTTCTTACTGCTCTTAACTCGTCCTTCGCATCTTCTTTACTCTTTAACGGAGACTCACTCGGTGCATCAATCATTGCCAATTCCGACTCGAATAATTTAATCCACGCTGACACAAAATTTTCCACACATACATGAAAATCCGTCGCAAAGTACTCGTCGACCCTACAGACCTCCTTGTGCGGCAGCAATTTTGCGTGGTTGCTTTTAAATTTTTTCACCAAACCTCGCAACTCTGTGATGCGTCTGTGATAGTACATCACGTTTTTGACATCCTTCCGGTCCTTCCTGAAGTTTGAAATCAACCTCTGGACTTCTTTACCCAACACTTCCTGGGATTTCAGCAATTCCTTCACTTACTTCGATAGTCCCATTGATTATGCCTAATCCAATAAATATCCCGTTGAACAACCCAATCTCAAGGAAAAATCTCCATCCATTTGTTCATCCCAAATGCCAGAACAGACGGCGTATCCCATTTACAAATAAAACCCAATAATTGTTAAAATTTGTTATCAACTTATCCCAATATTTTATTCCAACTTACTTAATAATTCAAAACAAATTTATTAAAAAACATTCCACCGTAAATTCTATCTTTATATATATTCTTTCTTTACTTATTTTCCATCACATGTTCCATATCCGCTGTCTACCGGCGTCCATTAAGTCCTTCCATCAATGCAAATTGGTCCTTAACTTCCTCACAGGTACTCCTTGATTTCCTCTCACCATCTTTAATACTCCAAAAAAGAATCCATAGAAATAGCATTTAAACTTTTTCTTCAACATTGCTACGCAAATCATAGTTTCCGAACTACAAAAACTTTGATGCAACAATACGTGTTGTCTGCACCTCTTGAAATATTTTTGCCTAATACCCTAAGCTTACAATGTCAAATAATTAAAAAAATTTAACAAACAATATAAAACAAAAAAAATCCTCACAGCTAAGACGACATACATAGACCGTCCGATCATACTGACGGTTTATGGTTGCCCATACAAAGCTGCGTGCAACAGCGCAAACGCGCCTATATGTTGCGCCTTCTTTGACCAGCGCTACGGCGCCTTCTTGGTCGCAGAAGTATCTACTTAAACTACGCCACTATATACTCTACTCACCATTATATTGTTTGATGACATCTTTATCTTAGGGTCCTTCGAATTTGTTGCAGGATGCTTCCCTGCTGTTCCTTGCCCTGGGATTCCTCCTGCAGGCCCTTAAGACCGGCTGCGCCAAAATGTTGGGGACCGTATTTGTTTGGCTTCGGGGAGGTCCTCTTGCTGCTTGTCCTGGGCGCGCGTGTACCAGTAAACCTAGAATCACTCTTCACAAAATAAAACACTACATCACTTTTAGTTTAAAAACAACCAGACAACTTTATTCTTAAAATACTAGTTCTTATATACTCTTTACGAAAAACAATTACAGTCTACGTATTCACCTTTCCGGTGTTCCAGTTTCGCATTGGTGTCAGTTGGTCAAGCCAACTGATCTACTTTACTGTAAAAATGTCGATGGTGCATTCTAAATTCCAATGTCCATCGTCGACTCGACTGCGAAACTGTAACACCCTAAAAGTTTACATAATAATTAATACATAAATACTATTCATTTACAATTTTTGCACCCTAGAAATATTTGCTCTCTTAATGAATTTAACTGCGTAAAGCTAACCACACCAAATGTGTAGTATCTATTAGGAGTCGGTGCTGTCAGTCAACTACGCATATGTAGCTTGATTCTAACTCACAAAATGTGGTCATCCAAATAAAGTACGGAAATATCAGTACAGCAACGCACGCATAGGTTAGAGAAAACCAAGATCGTGCTAAACGAGTAGCTAGAGAAGCAATGTACTCAACCCAGTAGTCTTTCATGTGGGTGACAGAGTACTAATGAAGAACCAGACTAGGAAAATAAATTTTCTCATGTGTGGTTAGGGCCTTACACGGTGGCGGAAATTCAGCCAGCGTGAAATTGGACCACGTCGACTGAGGTCGTTAATAAGTTGCATAATGTGAATTACTAGGGACTGAAAAATTACTCACTACTCCATATTATCCGCAAGCTAACGGGTCGTTAGAACGGAGTCATCTTCCTCTGGCAGAATTCTTGCGTAGTTTCGCCAAAGAGGATGTTTCCAAGTAGAGGATGTGCACGTACATAACAATACTTTACATGTATCAACAAACCAAACTCCGGTTAGGGCTCTCTATGTGTTTGATTTGAACATTCCGGTAAATCGCAAAGCGCAAATGTTCGCCAGTGTACAATGATAATGACCCAAAATAATTGCAGAAATATCAGTTATAGCGAGGGCACGAGTTGGCTAGAGAAAATCAACATAGTTCTAAACGAGTTTCAAGAGAAGCCTACAAGAAGGTTCTAAACCCAGTAGTATTTCATGTGGGTGACCGAGTACAAATGAAGAACCAGACTAGAAAAAATAAACTTTATCCTAGTGTTGGAATGTATGTGGTTGTGGAAATCTGCAGCCCTGTTACTACGGTGGTAAAGATTAATGGCAAACCAAAAAAACTTTACTATAACCTGCTAAGTTGGTTCCATTTCCGATCTCCTAACTAAAAACATATGTTTATGGTGTTCTACAATCGAAAACACCGCCAGACCAAGCAAAGCAAGCTGATACAAATGTATCATTTTGTTAAGCATAGCAAATACCATAAATCAGACTTAGCATAATAAAAACCGCAGGCACTGTAGCCCAACATTTACAAAAAATAAAAATAAATTATGAAAGAAAATGGAAAGACGGACATTCAGTTTCGGCTAGCATATATGCAATTCAGCTTATCGCACAGCTTAATGTAATATTTATAATATTTATAGGCTTACTTATTGTGTAATTTCATGCAGAAACTTATCGTGTTATAAAATGACGAGGAAACGTTTATTACTGGAACGAACTGAAAGCATAGTATGAAACGAATGTATGGAAATAGATATATATAAGTATGCAGAAATTTGTGGAAATAATGAGAGTTAGAGATAGGAATTAAGTTAGAAACGCTTGTAAAGGTACACTTATAAACTTTTTGGAATGGTATGGAGTATGAGCATATATGCATATTGAGTATGGGCATACATTGTCATAAGCAATTATATTTTTTTCTAGGTCAAATAGCAATTTTCTACAATAGGTATAGAAGACTTACCAGCGAAAATGTATTTTAGATAACATGGGAACAAGTATTGACGCCTAAAAAGGAAAAAAATTAGATTAGAGTGGAGATTGAAGGAAATTTTTAACTGTTCTTATTTAATTGACGTGCGAAAAGAGGTTAGGAAATAATTTGAGAAAAGAATGGATTTCTAAATGGAGTTGAAGAGGAGAATATTACGAGCATAATACAAAATTAAGGAGTACATAGTTGGTAGGAATTGTATTGCAGTTCTAGTTTGGACTAATTGAGAGGGGATGCCTGGAAAGTATATATACGGGTAGGATACAGAGTGTGTGAGGAGAAACTCGTTTATGGATATACACCTATTATATTGATATTGGTGGTATTTATAAAACAAAACAAAGAAAACCTGCTTCATACAATGATATGAAATTAAGCAATAGTCTTGCAATTGATATAAGTACCGCATGAATGGTGATATCAGAGAAACCTTCATTTATGGAAAAACGGAAAAGTGCGTTTTCGAAAAATGTATTTGTAAAATCAAAAAAGAAAAAAAAAATTTTTTAATTATAAGTTCAAAATCATTAGTTTATAAAATGATTATACAGGTCAGAAAATGGCCAACTTAACTTAAATAAATAAAAACATCAAGTTAAAATGTTACCTAGAAAATCAAGAAAATTATTATAGGGATTCAGGTCTGAGGATGTGACTCGAAATAGGTGAGACTAAAGGACCAACGTATTATTCGATGGATTGGGGATGAATGGCGCCTGATGTAAAATTTTTGGAAACACCATATGGCCGCAATATTTCAACACGTTGTGGATGGGTCTATTGACAAGCAACAAAAATACAATTGCTTATTGATGTCAGCTGCTTAACCAACCGACCTACTAATTGCAAAAATGCCAAAAGTGCATTTTATAGGCCATTGCCCGTCGGTAATTGCTAAACTGTAACACCCTAAAAGTTTACATGCTGTCTTTTTACTAATTATAATTTGTTATAATTATCGCACCTTAAAAGCATGTGCGTAATTTTTATACTTGTACTATTTCGTAAATGCTAACTACACCAGATGTGTAGTGTCTATTAGAAGTTAATTATTGGCTGTGAGACACCTACATGCAGGTAGTCCTATTTTGACTCACAACATCCCGCCCCTCTTTCTAGAGAAGGTACTGCCAATACCTCTAAGTGGATAATTGTTCTTATTATGCAGTATTATATTGCCACCGAAAACAATTTTGTGCATTTCAAACATTATTCAATAAATAAATTTAAATGAATTTTGGGTGCTCTTCACGTTTTTGGTACTAATACGATGAGACCATGGACCAGCAGGAACTTCAGATGCAGCATTTGTGGTATGGCAGAGACATACCTTGATGCAGATTCGTGGATATTACCCGGAATATTGACACTAAGCAGAGTTTTAGGTGAAAATTGGACCGGAGCAGCCTGATATGACACAGTCACTCTGTTGCAAAAATTTGAACGTAGAAGTACGATACTAAATTTGTGCATGGATTTCATCTGATGGCCGGGTTCTGTACACTCCCATGGTGATTGGAGCTCTCCTCCGCAGTGTTATCTAAATGTCAAGAACTAAATGAACGTAGCATCACTCGCAGATGCTACATAATGAGTGTGGTGCTTGGTGTGTTTGCATGGCGGACAGTTGAAGCCGTGCTAGTTAGTAGGAACATTTTTAAGGCTTTTTGATGCCTGATATGCAGTTTATTGGACAGGTGGAATAGGATGCGGATAGTTGCGCTGCTAGTGAGGTGGTTTTCACCTGATATTCGGCAGTAAGTGTCGGCGTAGATCTTCCAATTGGAGAAAGCGTTGAGGTATTTGCCGGTGAGCCTTCGTTACGAAGTGGTGGAGCTTTTCGTAGTTAGAATGAAGTTTACGCCAGTGAATTTTTTTGTTTCCGATTTGAATTTGATGCTGACAGTATATGTTGGGACTGTGGGGAGGAGCATATAATGTTAGTTTTCATTATCGGTGTATTTTTAAAAAAATATAAACACTGGCATGTACAATACTGGTGTTGTGGGCTAAACACTTAATGTATAATCTCACCCTGAGATTAATATGTAACTGTCTGCCTTCCGCTAGGCCATATAACAATAATGTAACCAAATTGCAAATAATTAAATAAGAGTTGTGTGCATGCAATTAGGGGTGTTTATTCGCAAGTACAAACCTACTTAATGGCCTAGAATTGGTATTGTTTGATTAACACTTTCATTTGTGTAGGCCAATCAATTTCCGCATTGACCAACAAACTGAATTAAGCAATTAAGTAATTGAGCTGATGGTTTTAACTCTGAAAGTGAGTGTTTGGTTTGGGTCGATAGTAATCGCCGTATTCAGAGTTTTCCAATTTTAGAGGTCTACGGTCCCGGGAGTTCTGTATCCGAGCTAGTCGGCATCTAACACCACAGCAAACTCCTGCCAGGGCGCACTACGTTGGGGGTATTGAACCCCACCATTTTGCCGCATATGGTCATCAGGACCTTAAGAGGAGGAAAGCCAAGAAGAGTAAAGCAAGTCCAGAAGCCGGCAAGGTACCTGCATCCCATATAGGACGGAAAGTTCCTGAAATGGGCGGAAAGTTCCCTCAATGTGTTCACCCCGAAGAAGACAAACAAGTAGATATGGAAGGAGTGAGAACGGTTATTGTAAGGCTACAATAAATAGATACTTCTACGGTTGAGGGGACTCCTGAGTTCCCACCATGAGAGTTGAGCGTAAGTTAGAGTGGCTGGACCATTCGACGTATGAAAATATTTTATAGGGGCTTGTGTTCGTGTGATTAGATTTTTCTGGGAATTTTCTTTAATAATATGCATATTTTTTCATATTTAGATGAGTGAGGGTAATGGGGAGTGGATAGTTTGATGGGAAAGTTGCAAAATTGTGTGTAAATACAATATTAATAAAATATTAAACAAAAATTGTAACGATAATTTTGAGAGTGCGATTGCCAGGGACCCCATCAGTGCAAAAATAAATTAAATATATTTCATTTCAAGTTGAAATGATGTATTGTTTAATGTTAATTTATAATTGTTTGCGATACTGCAATAAGTATTCATCTATTCAATGGCTCTAAGACAGTATGCGGAAGAGTGGTGTTTTAGTTCTACTTGACACAGCAACAGATTTGCTGCTGAAGTGACATTGTAGATTGTCTGTTTGTAAAACTCTCAAGTTCAGAGCAAGATATGTATGAGATCGTTGCCAGCGTTCTAAATAAAGTACGTACGGCAACGTGATTTCTACTTATATGGTTTTGTTATTGGTGATGGTGTAATTTTTTTTTAAGTTTGGACTTTTGATTGGGAAAGATCATTGCATGAAGCCAAGAGGTGCCTGTCATAGACATCGATTGGTTTACCTCTGGAAACAAATGATTCGGACATTTGAACTAAATGGGATAAGGACGTATTCCTTGTTTATTTGTATAGGATGAATGTTTCAAGAAAATATAGTATTAGAACATTTTGCAGTGAAATTATTTCTGTGAACCACTGTGGTGGTTTTTGCCCTTCAAAATTCTGAGCGATCCTGCGAAATCTGACGCAACTGGTGACAGCGTGGGCCTGAGGGTTATGACATCTTTGTTGCATCCGAGTCGTCAGCGGCTAGCCCACCTAAGAATAATACTTAAGGGGCAGGAAACTGTATGGGAGAGTTCTAATGAGTTTTGGCAGGAGGTATGCCTACTGGAAAAATAGCGGTTGGGAAGCTACCGGTAAACCACGATATCAGTATTCGATAAGTTTAAGATTAAAGATAATTAGTAAAAATTTTGATAAAAAATAAATTTGTGTTTTTTGCCATAATCATGTATACCTTCAAGTAATTATGAAAGTTTTATAGTAATATAGTTAATATGAATAAGAGAGTTTTAAAACTAATCGAGTAATCTGGGTACGTTTATTTGAAATAAGTAGAAACAAAAAATTATGAAAAATGGAAAGGAAGTGTCTATCGCATTTGGATTATTTTTAATTTCTGTGATGTGCTGCCTTTGTATATGGAAGTGACAAAGAAGATAACCAAATTAGTTCTGGCACAGGATCAAGTGGGCGAGACAATCAAGGATTTAGAATGTAACATTCAGAAGGACGGAAAGTCACGGAAGGACTAACGCCAGCGGATAGCAGAGCTGCCGACTCCGACAGACAAGTTCAACAGGAACAACGATGAGATGCTAAATCACATGGTGACGTACAGCCGTGTCAGATACTTTGCGGAAAGTTACGCAGTGCATAGATTAGTAGATTTAATTCTAGGCTAACAGAATTAGGCGAGCAAGGCGTGGGTCCAATTTCGCCTGACGGAGAAGTCAGTACAATCGGAGATAGAACTGTTTACTGGGAAACTCTTGGACCAGTTCAAAGCTAATACAGCATGGGAAAAACTCAAGAGCTCTGGAAGCAAGCAAAAGCCGGAGGAGCAATGGCACTACTGGAGGTGGTGTATCATGGTTGGTTTGCGATTCAGAGTAGAACATAAGAGGAATTGCTTAACATATGTAAGGAGGCGGAGGAATTGAATTCAGAAAGAGACTATTTTGCATAGAAGGCGAAGGATCTTTCTTTACGATTGATAGAATCTGAAGAAGCTATGTTCAAGTAAGAAGTGGAGTATGGCGAATTCAAGACAGACGGACCTTAAGTAAGTGATGACTATGACAATATTGCTATCAGCCTTTGCGGAAGAAACTCAAACGATATTGGGACTGCCCCTGAAAGTTCGCTTGCCGGAATATTTATCACCTGAAGGTATAAGTCAGGTGATAAAGCCAAAAATTGTGCTTAGTAAAGATAGGCAGTCAGAATTTTTGTCTAAAATGTCTGAAGCCTGTGTTGAGGGGAACCGGGTGTTAAACAGCCATCTAATAGGCGTAGGTTACAACCTAGGGGTAACAGCACGAATCAAAATAATTTTATTGGAAATAATTTCACTAGGCCTGGCAATTATATACCAGGTTTGCGAAATATTTTTCACACTGGAAGTAGCTAATGGTGCCTCTACTTGGACGCTCGATATAACACCCAGTTGAGCAATCCAGCAAGGAATCAAATGCTTCTTATGTGGGCGAGGGGGGCACCTAGCTGCGGATTGCGAAAACTGACAAATCCAGAGAAGCACGGGAAACTTCCAGCAGTCCATTCGAGACCAATAGACTGGGAAGCCAATAAGAAGAAAGAGAATAGTAGAACAAGGGCAGTGAGGAGATTATAACATGGTCCCAATGATGAAATTATTTGAAATTATTTTGGAAGTATGATTTGTAATTAGTAAAAATAAGATAGGTATATTTTATACTAGGCAAAATAGGATAGGAATACATTTTAAAACATATAAAAGAGCCAGCAAGCCACCAAATAAACCAGAGTTAATATGAAGATAACAAGAAGTTAATATGAAGATAAAGTCAGGAACGACTTAGATCAGCACCACCAATAGCTTGGCCAACGGCACACTCTGCCGGTGAAAAACTTCGCAGAGGGCGTCTTTCCGCCTTGTTAGGTTATTTTCTTCAATCATTGATCTTGCATTCACACACAGTGTGAAAACAGCACAAAACGTATGACGACGTTGCACTTGCACGACATACGATGATCAAAACCACTAAGTCACATCCTGCGATACATACACCATAAGCTGAACCAGTGAGACTAGAAGTCATCCTATACTGCATGCCGATGCAAGTACAGTAACATCATCATACCCTACATAGTGTATCGAAGTTATATTAGCGAATTTTGGTGGAAAAATTTACGAAGTTAGGGAGGAGATACTCATTCATTTTGGGAAGAAAGGACGTTGTTTCATAATTAGCAGAGCCGGGGACACCTTTGTCTAGATGGACGTCTAGAAAGTGAAGAAGCGGGATTGGTAGTCGATAAGATAAATGTGACCACCCTAAATGGTGCATTTAGTGGTGGCACTAGGTTCAATCAAAATACGGCATAGTGAAGTTAAGGAAGTGAGATTCAGGATGCATTTAGTGGAGGTAGAGATAAGAGATAAGGTGTCACGGCCGATGGGTCAATCGGACGTGATAATTTATGGGACCGCACGATTTTGGATGCTTTGGCCAAGGAATTATCATTTTACAATGGTAATATATGCAAGTTTCTCACTCTTCCACTTAGGTGGTGGTGAGAAAGTTATATAAATAGGGTTAGGAGAAGTAGTCCTGAATTACTAAGCGTGAGATTGACAATGGTGGTTTCCCTCTGGCGGGTAAACACGGAGCTCTGGATGGTTGAATTACATAAATAGAAGTTAGCAGAGGGTGTTTAAATAGGGAAGACCGCCACTAACATAGTCAAGGCAGAGTATACGCTTGCGTGTTGAATGCTTCAGAAGAGGACAATTTTATAGATGAAGATTTTAGGCTTAAAGTTACGCCCAAGTGGGAAGAAAGGCACTTATTTAATAAAACAAAATTTTGTTTTTTAAAATGTGTACCTTTTTCTCAGCAGAATACATACAAAAAATTTAAAAATAAATACTAAAAATGTTAGTGTATCAAAAGAAAAAACAAAAGCCATTTCATGGTGTCAAATATTTCTTTGCAAAATTCAATAACATACAAATAAGCTAATAAACTAACAGGAAATAATATAAAACTTAGTGTGACCACCATTATCATAAATAACGGCTTGCAACCTTTTTGGCATAGACGCAATAAGTTTTTATATATTGTGTTATTCGGGTATCTTTTCCCATTCCTCCCTCATAAATCTTAACTCCTGTTTTGTAACTGTTTTTTTTAAGATATGCCCATAAACTTTCGATGGGGCTCATATCAGGGCTTTGTGCTGGTATATCTATGACTGTTCCAACTATCCAGGTCCTGCCCAAAATCGATTTGACGGTCATTGTCCTGATACATTTAAAATTTTAACTTAATGGCCCCAAAGATTATCGCGCCCAATTATCCCATCTGCCGCGACACATTCCTTATCCAATTCCACTGTGTGAATTTTAAACCTCATGCCCATAACCTCGTTGTGATTTACCGTAATTCACCAAACTGATGCATTCACCAAACGCGCCGTTAAGAGTTCTTACGTCCGTCTGCTTAGTCCCCAGACCTTTCCGTAAAACACTAGATTTTATGAGGCTGATGTCCGCCCCTGAATTAACCAAGAGCACTAGCTTTCCACCAGCATTCGTCTTGCGGCGTATCTCGATGAATGCATCGCCGGTTCTGCTTATAACGAAACAACGTCCTTTTGTTCCCAACATGTATGCGTCTCTACTTCCAAACTCTTCAAGATTTTCCTCCATGCACCGCAGTTATCCTTTACAATCCTATATTCCTATCCTATCCCTAAAAATTATCATCAACATCTTAACTATAAACTCCCGTACTAGAATCATAACAATTACCCAAACCAAAACGCAATCAAAAATTTGTTCCCGGAGAGACTCTTGCTCCTCCATATCTTGAACCATATTCCTTACATTACTCAGTACATGGTATTGGAGAGCTTCTTGCTCCTTTTTTTTTCTCATGAAATGTAGTTTTTAAATTGCCTGGCGTGCGTTCCTCTGCCCTAATTTTTCCTTCGTTCCGCTTCGTTTTCCAGTCCACTGGCCTCGACTGGGCCGCTGGACGATACCCTGGTTCCGTTGCTGTAACTGTTTCTGCTTGCATTCCGCTGCTCGATGTCCCAATCGACCGCATGAAAGCATTTCAACCTCTGTGTGGTATTGCTTCTCCTCGCTTTATTTCCGGAATTCCAATTTGGACACTGCTGATTACCCCCAGTGTTGAAGGGATTTCTTCCATGGTTAATTCATTCTGTTGAATTAACACGGGGACGAATTTTCTCCTGGGCGGATCTCAGTGGCGCTTTGCTGATTGCCTCATACTTCGATCCCATTCTGCGCCTGCTTGGCACTGATAATTTCCAACAAACCTACCATCTTCCCATGTGTTCCGTTGTTGTACTGGACTACCTCCTCAGCTGTATTAGTCCAGCAGCTTCCACCCGTTGTCGCTCGATGTTGGATAGCTGCTTCAGCGGAAGAGACCGCTTCAACTTATTCTGCCATACTCCTCTGCGTTAAATTAAGTGTTTAATTTGCTAAATCCGTATTTATTAGGCCTACTTTGAACACAGAATTCATAGCTCGTTCTACTTGAGCCTTGTATGCTGCAATGTTGACTGGAAATTGCCTGTTGGCTGCCGTCTCAGGTCCTCACCGGGTTTTCTGAGTGGACTCCTGAATTTCTCATATGAGACAGTAGTCCGAGTTTTGTTTTAAGTATGTTATATCTAAGAGCGCATATAAATCTGATAAGTGGGTTACTGAGCTATGCCTGTGGTCTTTTCCCTAATACACTTCATTAAGTGTTCTTTGCCTGACATCCGTGCTGGATTTGCCTGACGCGTCCCCAGGTGGTGGATAGGGGGACCCTTGGTAGGCAAATTACATTACTTCTGAACCTCTTAGGAGGGGCGGGAATTATGGCTGTCTGTCTATCACAATGATGGTATAGAGAATGGGTACCATCCGCGGACCAAACTGGCTAGGGAGGAGTCCCGAACAAAAACCACTGTCTGGCGATGGACAACATTAGGTTTATTACTCCAGGTGGAACCCACGCATGTAGAAATCCACTCGCTTCGGCGGCAGGGGCACGGATTCTGGAGGCCTCAACCATCGCTAAAGTCTCTCGCCTTTATCAGCGAGAGCGCATCCTGGAGGAGACGGGGGTTGTTACCGCAATCTCTTCTTCTTCAGAGACGGAGGAACGTACCCTGGATCCAGAGGGCCTGCGTCGGGAAGTCACCACAGTGGCGGAACGACCGACCAGTGGTTCTGGGGCAACGAGAACTCAAGCGAGGAGGAAGATAACGAAGCGGCTTGCAAGGCTCGTGCAGGAGAAATCCTCACGTGGCTCTGCCGGCCCTTCTGTGTCAACTCCCTCCAAAAGGCCCAGGTCGGCGGAAGTGTCACCCACGGAAGCCTCCGAGCCTGCGGAGGGATTGACCGCTCCGAAATCTCGCTCGCGAGGTAAGCGGCGGAAGATTGTTGCTGTAAACAGCATACCCACCTGCCCTGCAGCTGTTACTGCTGGTGGCGCCACGACCCCAAAGGGTACGAGCGAAACCTCGGTGGCGGCTAATGTGGCGGGGAAGAATGTTGCAAATAAGCTGCAACTTGCCCAGCCCCCCGTATCCAGCAAAACCATCTGCCCGGCGAAATCTTTGCCAGTGGCGGGTGGTGAGCTGGACCTTCGCCCAAGCACTTCCAAAGGTGCAGCTAAGCCATCGTACAGCGAGAAGGCTACCGGCCCGCAACCAATGGCGGTGATTGGGAAGCTGGGGCCTGACCATCAGCTGACTGACGCAGAGATAAAATACTGTAAAGGTCATCTGATGCGCCGCGTTATTGCCTCCGGTCCTGAAGCTAATGCGAAGGGCTATGAGACAAAGGACGGCACTCTACAGGTGTCGTGTGCGTCTCAGGCCAACTTTGATTGGCTCAGGGGTGTAGTCAATGACGTGCTCCCTATGGGGACCACTCAGTTCGCGGTCTATAGCGAAGCAGGCGTGTCCCTCAGGAAGGCCATCTGCTGGATTCCGGATCCTGATCTGACGACCGCAGATGTCCTTTCTTCTCTGCGGGCTCAGAACCCTGGCATCAACACGAGGCTTTGGCGAGTTCTTTCGCACGCCAGGGGTAGCAACCGGGATGCTAAAGAAGGTGATAGTCTTGTGGTGCAAATGGATGGTCGCCTCTGTGGCCTTGGCTCGTTGAAAGGGGCCACGATATTATATGTCAGAAACTCGATTAGACCTAGAGCCGGTCTTATAATATCATCCCATCTCGCAGCGACCTGCCTTGACGCATTTTGTTGTCAGGATCTGGTTGCGGCAGAGATTAGTTTTAAGAGTATGCACGTATGGTCGAGGTTCGTGATTGCATCTGCTTACTTTCCTTACGATGCTTAGGAGGCGCCACCACCTGGGAAGGTCGCTACTCTCGTAGGGTTCTGTGAGCGGCGCAATCTTGGTCTCGTTCTTTGTTGCGATGCTAATGCCCAGCATATGATCTGGGGCAGCAGCAAGTTCAATGAGCGGGGCTCTCGACTTTTCGAGTATATTGCCTCCTCCAGCCTGAACATCCACAATGTAGGCAGGCAGCCTACTTTAGTGACTACGAGAAGGCAGGAGGTAGTTGACGTCACCCTGTCAAATCCAAGACTGGGGTGGTCGATCAACAATTGGAGGGTCCTCGCCGAAGACTCGTGCACGGACCACAGATACATTGAGTTTCAGTGTGGCGAGCGGGCGCAGATGCCATTGCCAACCAGAAACCCAAGAAAAACAGACTGGCCGAAGTTCAGGGAGGCACTGCGTAGCAATTACGTGACGCCACTGAAACTTCGCAAGGCGCAGAACATTGAGGCGGCTGTTGAACTTCTCAACACCGCTCTAACAAACAGCTTCGAGCTAGCCTGTCCAACTAGACCTCCTCTTAGCCGGACTCCTGTTCCATGGTGGAATCGAGAGCTTCAGGTGCTGAGACGTGAGTCTAGAAAACTCCTCAACCGGGCCCTCAAGACGAATCTTGATGAGGACTGGGAACAATATCAGAGGGACTACAAGAAGCTAATTCGGGACTCGAAAAGGGCTTCTTTTAGAGATTATTGCAGTGATATCGAATCCCTGAGTGACACGGCAAAACTGGTCACCGTCCTGAAAATGGACTAAACCGCTAAGCTGGGGTCGCTCAGGAAACCTGATGGCTCCAATACGGAGACGCAAAGTGAGACACTCGGCTTGCTGTTGGAGTCACACTTTCCAGGAAATCAGGTAAGCATAGCCCGTCAACAGCCACTTTGGTTGGAACTGTTGTCAGGGCAGCTACACCCTCTCGACATGATTGGTATGTCGCCAGAACTGTGGCGAATGAGGCTGCCATTAGATTTGCTGTCAATTCCTTTGACAGCTTCAAATCGCCCGGACTGGATGGCATATATCCGATTGTGTTGAAGGAAGGCATTGAGTTAGTGTTGGCAGCACTGAAGAAGATCTTCATTGCATGTCTCGCGCTGGCCTATGTACCACGCTCTTGGAGTATGGTGAGGGTTGCTTTCATTCCTCAGGTTGGAAGAGACGACTACACCAATCCCAAGAGCTTCAGACCTATTAGTATGACCTCGTTCATGCTAAAGAGCTTAGAACGGCTGGTGGAGCTTCGCATGAGTGCGGAGTCTCTGAAGACGCATCCACTCTCTCCATTTCAGCATGCCTATCAAAACGGAAAATTCTGCGAGACGGCTCTGCAAAACCTTGTTGGAAGGATAGAGCGAGCCATCGACAGGAAAGAATACGCAATAGGCATCTTTGTGGACATAGAGGGTGCGTTTGACAATGCTACTTTCGACAGTATGTGCGGCTCTGCTAGGTGGCATGGCGTAGACCGGGCTCTAGTAAATTGGATACGTTCAATGCTGGCCCAGAGAATCATAACGGTGCGGGCGGAGGAAGATACATTGGTGTCGTCTGGGGTTAATAGAGGCTGTCCCCAAGGTGGCGTACAGTCTCCGTTGCTCTGGTGCATGGTAATCGATCCGCTGCTTAACGCCATTAATGACTCGGGTGTCTACGCTCAGGCATATGCGGTTGATGTTGGCTGTCTTGTAACAGGTCCATCCCTTATTTTGTCTGCAGAAGGGTTCAGAGAACTCTGGATATGATTGACACTTGGTGCAGTGCGAATGGTCTATCGGCTAATCATGTCAAGACTGGTATTGTCCTCTTTACCAGAAGGAGAAAGCTTGATGGACTTATTCTGCCTACAATAAAAGGAGTCACTATCCAGCTATCCAAGGAAATCAAATATCTTGGAGTCATCCTTGATAACAAACTTCTTTGGAAAACACATGTCGAACTGAAGACATCCAAAGTACTGTCACTTTCTGGCAATGTAAGGGTAGTTTTGGTAAGACATGGGGTCTTTCCCCTAGTAAGGTTCTATGGAAATATACAACTATGAAAAGACCTTTTTTCACCTATGCATCGGTGGTTTGGATGAGCAGACTCTCTCTTGTAGGGGTCAAAAAATCTCTATCACGACTACAGCGAACTGTGGCCATATGTTGTACCGGAGCTTTTCCGACTACTCCAGGCCCGGCACTTGATGCTCTGGTGAATCTCCCGCCACTAGATGTCTTCATCCGCGGAGAGGCCATTAAGGCTATCTGCCGAGTGAAACATAGTGGCCACTGGTATGGGGTTTACTCGATATTGGACGACGGTGCAGGCACTGACATCGATTCTGCAATCCTGTCTATGCCCCCGGACTCCATGTCATCAACCGTCATACTAGAAAAGCGGTACAATGTGTTGCTGCCAGAGGCTCGTTCATGGTTAGACCCTGAGAACGAGCCTGGCAAACACTGCTGCTGTATATTCACTGATGGCTCCAGGACTGAAGACGTCAGGCTCTGGTGTCTTCGTAGAATCTTGTGACAGCCAAGCTGCGCTCATGGCCTTGGATAGTCCTACCACCACTTCCACGATAGTCAGGTCCTGCAAATCCAGGCTAAATTATGTTGGAAAACATAATAGTCTGACGCTGACTTGGGTACCGGGACACGCTGGCATTGCAGGTAACGAGACCTCTGACTCTTTGGCCAGGATGGGCTCTGAGGCTGTTTCTATTGGCCCTGAGCCTGTTCTGCCACTCCCTTCTGCTGTCATCAAAGCCACTGCAAACAAGTGGGTTGTTTCGACCCACAAGCGAGCATGGCGGGCTGAGAGAGGCTGCGGATGGGCGAAAATTATGCTACCTGCTATCTCTGACCGATAGTCACGGTTCCTTCTATCTTTAGGTAGGAGGGACTGCAGGCTGTTGATTGGCGTGATGACAGGGCACTTTCTATGGGCTAGGCACATGGAAAGGATTGGCATATCAGACAGTGCGCTGTGCCCAGCCTGTGGAGAAGAAGACGAGACGGCGGACCATTTTTTTTGCGTCCGCCCTGCCTTTGCTCGAATCAGGTTTGGGATTTTTGGCACTGATGTGCTGAGGAGTGACCAACTTGGCTCCTTGGCACCTCAGGATCTACTTCTATTTCTTCGGAGGTCGGGTAGATTTAAAGCAGAGTAAAAACGGAACCTTAAGTGCAGTAGAATGGATATATACTCTGTCTGAGTGCTGCGCTTACTCGATTGTTCCGACAAAAAAAAAAAAAAAAAAAAAAGAAAAGTATTCTTTGTGTGCTTCCTGAAGACTCTGTTGCGCTAGCTCACAACCTGATATCAGTTCTTAGATCATAGAAGTCAACTCCTGAGAACATGGTAACCAACTTCTCCACCGCATGAGCAACTTCCAGAATACCTATTTTACTTCTTGGTGTTTTCCTAATCGCTGGCAAAATCTTAGCTTTTTGCAAATTAACTTTTCCCGGATCTGAAAGGTACGTGACCAGCGACGGACTCAAACTAATTAGTCTTCGACCGTCTGCTAGTACAGGCAAATTACTGTCTACAGTATTGGGGCTTTGTTGCTCTGCTATTGGCTCTGGCTCTTTTAGTGGATATATCAGGCTCTTATTATTGTCCGGATTTCCCGGCGGAAAAGCCTCGACACCGATTTCAGATGCACCAAACAGAAATTCTGCCTGCCTCTTTTCATTAAATACCACTCTTGGCTTTACTACCCCACTTATCCCTTCATGTCTTAAATATTCCGGCCAGCGACCTTCCGGAGGCAATGTCAACACTGTCTTTGTATTTCCAACCGATGTTAATTTTTATCTTTCTCTACCTGTCGAGATAATCCTGGTCGGCCTGCCTCTTTTAGATTCGGCACACTCTTTCCCTAGCAATGAGCCTCTGTTTCTATGAGCCGTTGAGAAAGTTCCTTCACCTTATTCTGAAGGTACTCTTTCTGTGCTCTCAAATCATCCGTTTCTTCAAGAATTTGGAACAATTTCTCCTCTTTTCTGTTCTGAATTGCTATCCAGGCTTGATCTGACACATCCATTGGCGACACGGCTCCTCAGACGTTTGCCTGCTTCCACAATTCTTAAGCTTTCTTCCCTTATCGTACTCCCTTCGAACTGGTCAACTAGTTTCCCAGTAAACAGTTCTACCTCTGACTTCACTCATTTTAGTTTATTCCTTATTTCCTCGTCAGATAAAACTGATCTCATAGTTTGCTGTCCTAGCCCTCTAATCCAGAATTAAATGCGTCTGGCCATTTGATGGCCAGGGTATTGATAAACTCTGCGTAGTGGTTCCTGTTGAACTCTTTTCCCAGATATTGCAAATCAGTCATCCGCTTGCAGTAGTACGCGGTGTCCTTGCTTAACTTGCCGTTTTTGCTAAAGTTACGTACCAATTTTTGGATTCCCACCCAATTTGTTCTTGTATCAGCAAAAGCTTCTGCGCTTTATTTGTCGTATCCAAACGCCAGAACAGATGGCATATTCCCAAAAATGATATATAAACGAAATCTGTTTACAGTTTAAACATGTTTTTTCATTCCAATTTTATCATATTATTTTTAAAAATATTTTACTACATTAGTCAACTTTTACATCAGTGGATAGCGCACTTCATGAAGTAGTTGGTATCATTGAGAGGTCAATGAACTATAAGGAATATACGTTGATAGATTTTCTGAACATTGAGGGGGCCTTCAACAATGTAAATACAGAGGTGATCTGTAAGGCACTGAGATATCACGGAGTGAAGGAATTCATAGTGACATGGATTAACACAATGTTAGTAAGCAAGGTTATTAACGCGACTGTGGGGACGGCCCCGATGAGTAGCAGGACTACAAGGGGTACGCCGCAGGGGGGAGTGCTATCACGTCTACTATGGTTTGTAGTAGTAAATGAGATCATAGAGACCTTCAAAGCAAAGAGAAGAAAAATTGTAGCCTACGCTGATGACATTGCCATACTAATCCCTGACAAGTTCTTGTCACCGATTAGGGAAATCATGGAATCAGCACTGGGCGAGATTTCCGGATGGGCTGAGCGCAACGGCTTAGGAGTTAACCCTACTAAGACGAAGCTAGTTTTGTTCACCAGGAAAACAAAAATCCCTGAGTTCTCTTTGCCAAAGTTAGGTAGGGTAACATTGAATCTCTCTTCAGAAGCAAGATACTTGGGTATCATTCTGGACTCCAAGTTAAATTGGAGAAGGAATATTGAGGAGAGAAGAAAGAAGGGTTTGACTGCATACTATACCTGTAAAGGGATCTTTGGGAAAAAATGGGATGTACACCACAATCATAAGACCAATTTTCTATCCAACCAGGGAAGACGTAGAGTCAGGCTCTGTGACGCGTAATTCTGACATTACCATCTACACTGACGGCTCAAAGATGGAGGGTGGAATGGGGGCGGGTGTCTTCTCGGAAGGCTTGCAGGCAAGAAAGCCATATCGGCTGACTGACGCATGCAGCGTCTTTCAGGCTGAAATCTATGCAATTGAGAAAGCAGCCGGACTGATACAAAGTAGTACAATTCGACCTTCGAATATCACTATCTTTGTGGAGAGTCAGGCGGCGCTTAAGGCAATAGAATCCAAGACAGTTAAATCGAAGCTGGTAATGAAATGTCGTACCTCACTACTGAACATTGGACCCCACAAGGTCTCACTTTGCTGGGTTCCCGGACATAGCGATATAGAAGGGAATGAATTAGCGAACGAGATGGCCAGAAGGGGCTCTGAAATGGACATTAACGAAGCAGATACCTCAATACAAATCCCGATATGCGAACTGTTTAGGAACTTAGATAAATTCACTATTGCAGTGACAAATAACTTATGGAGTAATCGGGACGACTGTGAAGTTTCAAGGGCCTTATGGCCTAGGTTAGACATGAAGAGAACAAAGGTTCTCTTAGGGCTCAAAAAACCTGCAGTAAGGGTGCATACCGGGGTCATTACGGGGCATTGTGCTATCGCACCAATGCTTCAACATTCGCGTATGCCGTCGAGCGGGCTATGTAGGAGTTGCCATGATGAAGAAGAGACAGAGTCGATTGATCACTTTTTACGTCAATGTCCAAGACTACAGTTGAAACGACTTCAATGTTTGGGGTCGCGCTTGTTCCCAAGTTTGACAGAGATAACGAAGGTAGATTTATCGGATCTTCTCACTTCCATCTGGAAAACCAAATAGGGATGGAACCTCCAATGTTAATGGAAATCGAGGGTAAGGACGAGTATGCCTCGATCTGGCATTTTTTAAGGCAGTCACAATGGACAACGATGTCTCCGAGTAGAAGTGCGGATACTTCGTTTCCGCACACGCCTTCCCAACCTAACCTAACCTATCTGTTAGGAGTGGGTGCTGTTAGTCAACTACATGAAGGTAGCTTGATTCTGACTCACAACAGGAGCACTGCCAGACCGTCAGAATATGGAATGCGTGAAGAATATAGAAATCCCGAAAAACAGAATAGAAGTACAAATATTCTTAGGACTAGTGAACTATTATAGAAAGTTCGTAGAAGGACCAGCCGGAATTGCGTTCTTAATAAATAAGTTGCTACCGAAGAAAGCAAAGTTTAAAAGGAAAAAGAGTTGCCAAAATCCATTCGAATAGCTAAATGGGATAATAAGCTCACCAAAGATTTTTGCCTACCCCGATTTTGAGCAAACTTTTTTATTAAACACCAATGCTAGTAACGAAGCGTTGGGAGCAGTCGGGGATGACCGTCCAACAGCATTCCCAAGTAGGCCGCTCAGCGATGCTGAGAAAATGTATTCCACAATAAAGAAGGAATTTCTGGCCATAGAGTGGGCTACGAACAATATCTGCACATATCTCTTTGGGGCGGCCTTTCTAAATTTACACCGATCACCAGCCATTGAGAGGCATAGCAAATTTGAAGGACAAAACTTCTAGGTTAGCCAGGGTCAGACACAAGTTGTTGAAATCATATACAAACCTGGGGTAACTCAAATTACCCCTTCCAAATAAAACACATCGTTATACACCCTGCACACCTTCCCAATATCTTTAGTTTCTTCTGCGTTACAATGATCTAGCTTTATAATGGATTCTAGCTTTTCTAACTTTTTCTTTAGTGGATCTTCAGATGAATCAATTTCAATTAAAGCGAAGTCCTCCAGTTTATCTAATTCAAATTGCACATAATTTTTTCTTAGATTTACAGGGGTTTCGTTACTGTTGAGCAGTAAGATTTCTACAATATGTGAGGTACCAAAATACTGAACATCCTCGTAGTTTGGTCTCACAACGTGGGCAAGCACGGGTGCATATGAGTTTCCCACACCTAAAATCTATCACCGCCATCTAGCGGCCACTAGGGCTACACAATTGGAACATCGAACGTGGCACACTTGGTGGCCATATGGTAACGCGCCCGAACACCTCACACTACAAACAGCTAAGAAGGGATTATACAAACGAGTACAGAGCGTAACTCAGCCCTTCTTCTTCGGGGAGCCAGCAGAGTGACAACACCACTAGAGGTAACTATGCTAGGATACTGACGCATAGTTACACTGAGAAATTCGGGATTCGTCTGCTTTTCTCAGTGCTAACATAGACATAGGAGACTCGCTTGAGATTCTGTCTTTTTGCAAGACTGAGAATTTCGGGATTCGTCTGCCTTTCTCAGCTCTTGTTCAAAGCAGCACCTAGCGATATTCAAGGGCATTTTGACGTTTTAGTTTCACCGAGAATTCCGGGATTAGTCTGCCTTTCTCAGCGCTAACCCATACGCTCGTGACCTAATGTACAGGAGATAAGTCAACACCACGGACTATTTCGCCGCAACGTGGGATTCCTCGCCACCGCACGTAAATATAGTGAAATATTATATCATTGTAAAAGCTACGGTCTCAGGAAAACACATTGTAATAGAATTAAGTATGTATCAATGTTAGATAGGTTAAGTTTTCTAATAATAAATAAGGTTAAGTTTTCTAATAATTATGAATCAATCCTGCAAATAAATAAATTTTGTATGAACCCTGGACAACGACCAGCGTCACCTCAGCACAAGCGTATGCAAGAAGGTTCCTTACAAATATTATCAGTGACTGTACATGAACTTGTTGACAAGTACACTCCTGATTGCAACTCCTGTTTTCTAATGACCACATCGCCATTATATTGAAATAATTCATCAAACATCTCATGTTCGTGCGGAATCTCAACACTCCGTTCGACTTGGTTTATGTTGAGGTTTCTACCGTCAATTTGAGTATTGTTTTGTGAGCTGTAATTTTTGTTGGGATTTTGGCTCGAATAAGGTGCTTAGCTTCGTGCATTTTGTTCCCAATTTTATAACTGAATGCCTCGGAGTTGTATGCCTTTGTCTTTTCTTCGGTGCTTGATTGTGTCTCATTATCTTCGGATTTTCTTTCCTGGTTGACGTTGGCTGTTAGTTCTCATAATCTATAGTATATTTTCCTTCTGTATTTTGCCTTTGTAAGCTTTTCTTATCATCTGGTATGATAAATGGGTGACCTATTTTTATTTTAGGAGTTAAAGAGAAAGTTCCAGTTAAAGATCCTAGGGTGGGAATAGAGTTTCCTGCAATAATTTTTATTTGAAAATCTTTCGATTACCTTTCCCGCCTACCCAAAGATACACGTGTCCAGCGTAGTGCAGAATGAGGCACACTTTTCTGGGCGACAACTTTGTGGACTCTTTGGGAGATATTTAAAATAAAACGATTAAATGGCTCGACCTTTGAAAGGGATGGGACTTCTTTTCTCATGTGGTATCATAAGGAGTCTATGATGGCCTAGGTGCGTGCTTCGCTTGCGGCCGCTTTACCTACCTATCTACTTATATTTTTCTCCTTTCTATGGCTGATTTCCGCCCCCGTGTCTATCAAGAATATATTATACAATTTAGGCGTTGTGCTTCATGTTTCATGTTCCTTGTGGTAAAATATGGTTCGGGTGCATAGCAGAGCCAATAGACGAAGTAGGATCAGGACTCTGTAGGTTTCGCTCCCTCTTGATCCATACCAGACGGTTGCCCGTCCTTCTTGAAAGCCTTGAGGAATGTGGACGCGACTCCATAGCCCACAACCCATTTGGCGGTCATCACATGATATGCTAGTCACCTTCCAATTTTTAGTCGGGAGCTGCTGGTTGCTCGTTCTTAAAAATTCCAAGATTGTCTCTGGGTCAGATGGTTTGGCTGGGATCCAAGCGCGCGCTGTAAATTCCGCCTGGCCATGCCTCGCCGATCCAGGAGATATATATATATATATATATATATATATATATATATATATATATATATATATATATATAGATTGTAATAGGAGTTAACTACTATCTGTTTACCCTACGAAGATGTTGGGCTCAGTTGATATTTTGAACTGCGCGAGAGCTTGCGTACTTAGTACTCAACGCCTAAAAAGCCAGTAAGATGTTTTATTAACAATGTGACTATGGAATACTGCTCTTAGGATTTCAAAACAATTTGAGTTGTGTTTTAGAACTGAACTTTATTTACAAAATTAACCTCTTTTATACTTAAAATTTAGTTTCAAATACCATTCTATTTCGATAAATATTTCCAGTATCCCATGTGTCAACAAATTTCACATTTGTAAGAAATATGAAGACTATCTTTGTAACGAATTTATTTTCAAGACAAGTTACAACAGTAGTTGCAATTGCGTATGTGTGGTTATGCCACCGTAATAATTTTTCAGAAGAAGAAGAAGAATTATTGAAACATTTTTTTGGCAGATCTTATCGCTATTTCGGACACGCCACTTGTCCTCATCAGAGATCTTTCAATGAAAGGCAATTTTTCCCCAAGCATTTTTTATTATGTCTCAGAAATCAACAGCACACCAATTATGAACCCTCCCAGGAATCGAACCTGGGCCTACAGCTGTTGTAATCCGTCCATCCAGACAACTAGGCTAACTGCAGGTGGTGACTTACTGACTGATCAAATTCTGTCCATGTACTGTCTCATTTCACCACACTCTAATCAACTCTGTCTCATTATTACCCCTCTTATGTTCCTTTAGGTCTCTCTCTCTGTTTTTTATTACATTTCAGTGGTGTCATAGTACATTGCTTTTGTTAGTGGCAGGCTAATTAAGCCTGATCACACTAACTTTCTAGGATACATTCTATAAAGTTTACAATTTGTTGTGAAGATTCGTCAGTAGACATAGATGTCACCTTTTTTACCGTATTTATTTTGTAAATGTGAGTAAGTCGATAGTCGTCAATTCTGTGAATATGAAGATTATTTTTGTAACGAATTTATTGACAAGACAAGAAAGAAATAAAATATGCACGTGAAATTTTTGCCTACTACAGACCTTTGAGGTTCGAATTGCATGTTCACTGCATTGCTTTGGATAGAGGAAAGGTTCTAAAGAGTGGAGTGGTGTTTGTGTGTGTGCGCGGTCATACTGCGTGTGCGCTACATGGTGCAATTAGTTCTGCTAGTGATTGCAGGCAATGGTACGGTATGCATGACCATCATGACATACTAACCACTAATCCTTCGGGAACATTTTTTTTTTTGGTTTTTAAAAAATTATTTTTTTTTTTTTTTTGTAGCTTTCGAGTACTTAGTTATATTCCAGTTTAACATTGTGCTGTGGCTATGTGTAGTTTTTCCTATTTATACCTTTCTTATTTATATTTCTTAATGTATTTTAGTTTTTTCTTTTTTAACATTCTTAACATTGTACAGTGGTAATGTCTAGTTTTTCTTATTTATATTTCTTAAGATTTTTGTTATGTACTAAGACGTCTTTTCCATTCCTATTAGAGAATTTACACCTAGTCTATTATCAATTTTAAATGGTCATATGTAAGGGCTGTCTAACTTCTTCCTATACATATTTCTTAGCATTTCTAAGTCTCCTATATTAAACTGTGAACTATTAGTTCCTATGTCGTAGTTCTTTCTTCTTTTCTCCTTTGTTTTTTTGAGTATAAGTCTGGGAGTGCTTTCTGCATTTTCTAGTCTTTGTTTTAATTCATTTAAGTTTTCTTCAGGTTTGATCGGACTAACCGTTTTGATCACTTTCTTATCTGTTATAGTGTTTGGCAGTTTTCCAAATATGAATTCGAAAGGTGAGTAACCTGTGTCGACATGTGGTGTAGTATTATATGGGAAAACGTAATAAGGTAAACCCTTTTCCCACTCCTGTTCTTCTGTTGAGGTGCGTATGTATTCATTGAGAACTCTATGATTTCTTTCTATGCTACCTTGTGTTTGGTGGTGGTAAGGGGTGAATGTTTTATGTTGAAAATGGATGGAAAATTTTGCTCATATGGTCAAATACCTGGTTCACGAACTCTCTACCCATGTCTCTCTTTATTGTGAGAAAACCTCCATACTCTAGTGTGATTTTTCTAGTAAAGTATTGTCAACTTCTTCAGATTATTTTGTGTACATTGGATACGCCTCGATATATTTAGTTAGTTGGCGCTGAAGCGTTAAAATGTATTTATATCCGTTTAAAATACGGAGTGGTCCTACTGTGTCCATTTATACTATTTGGAAACTTGCCGATGGAGTGTCTGTAATTACCATCTTTTCTCTTATGTGTTTTGTTGTTTTGTTTTTTGCACATATCTCGTAGTTATTTATACGAGTATATGCCTTCACCATTTTAGTCATATTTTTCCATATGTACATTTGATTAACTTTAGCAAAGTTTTTCTTACTCCAGGGTGTCCGGATCTTTGCGTGCAAAGGTTATCGTGTATGAGTTTATTTTGATCATTTATATCACGTATATTATGTGCGGGTACAAATAAAGTTATAGCATGAGTTTGCCGTCCTTTAACTAAATTTTCAATAAATAAAGGGTCTTCAAATAAGAGGTGTTATTTTGGTATTCAAAGAAAAATGCCATTTTTTGAGATAAATGATCGGATGTTTATTTCATAATAAAGAGGAAGGTATGCCGTTAATAAATGAAGAACAACATCAGCCAAATGGCCACCACGACCACGCTTACAGGACCATATCCTTTTCATGAAGTTTTCCATAACCAAATCGCAAAGTGGCTGCCCTATGTCATATATAGCTTAGCTTCACGATATAGGATAGCTTCACGAATTCTATCTTTGAGGTCTTGAATCGCCGCTGGGCTGTTGGCGTAGACCTTATCTTTCACGTGGCCCCAAAGGAAGAACTCGCAAGGTGTTAAATCACAAGATCTCGGTGGCAAATTGTGATCACATCTTCGAGAGATAACACGGTCCGGAAACTTTTCCCGTAAAAGAGCAATGGTTTCGTTGCTTGTGTGGCACGTAGCGCCGTCTTGTTGAAAGTAAACGTTGTCCAGATCAATACCATCCAACTCCGCCCATAAAAAATCATTAATCATCTCTCAATAGCGCAATCCGTTCACCGTAACTGTTGATCCAACCTCATTTTCGAAAAAGTAAGGTCCAATGACCCCGCCGGACCATAAACCGCACCAAACAGTCACATGTTGAGGATGGAGAGGCTTCTCAACAATAACTCTTGGGTTTTCCGAGCCCCAGATGCGACAATTTTGCTTGTTGACGTAGCCACCGAGGTGGAAATGGGCCTCATCAGTCAAGATGATTTTTCGATGGAATTCCGGATCATTTTCATGCATTTCAAGGACCCAATCAGCAAAGACACGACGTTGTTGATGATCGGCCGGCTTGAGTTCTTGTGTTAACTGAACTTTATAAGCCTTAAGACCCAAGCAAAATACGGTGTAATGACGTTTGTGGAATGCCCAATTCCAAAGAACGACGACGAATGGACAAACCTGGGTTTTCTTCAACACTTTGGGCTACAATATTCTCAGTCGTTCTTGAGCGACGTGCACGGGTTTTATTCTTCACATCACTAACTTCTCCCAACAGCTCGAATTTTTCCACCAATTTCTGTATTGCGGTCCGACAAGGTGCTTCACGACGACCCAAAAATGCTTTAGTTTTGCGAACTGTGACTGCAAGATTTTCACCATTTTTGTAGTGAATTTTTATAATTTCAATGCCTTGGCTGAAGCGTGTATCGTTGCATTTTTAGTAATGACGTAGTTTCTACTTGTCAAATGTCAAAGAATAATAGCTTCAAAAGTGACAGCTACCGAAATACCAGGTGATTCAAAATAACACCTCTTGTTGGAAAACCCTTTATATTTTTACATAGGCCTTTAATTTATCTTCATTAATAAGATCGATGTCATGACTGATTAAATAGAGTAAGCTACCTCATGACCGCACCGAGGACTAAGTCAGAATTATCGCTTAACTCTATCAGTATATTTTTATAGTCGACTGTAATATTTGACAAACTTTTCTTGTTTTTACGCGAATTTCGCTCGAGCTCAACCCCTTTTTTAATTTTGCACTTTAACTGCTTTAAATTTCGAATATCCGATAAAGATGTACTGTTCCATATATAGAGGCGCGCGCTCCTCTTGTCTGGTTGTTCAGTGATTTCATCTGTTTGTTTTTTCTTCATGCTTCTTGTGATTGCCATAACTGTGGGTATCATTGCTTTTAGTCAGAATTCATTGCTGACAAAGCATCTGCGTTAGTGTTCATTTTTCACAGTTTGTATATAATTTTAAAGTCATATTCCATCAAGTCTAGTCGGATACGAGTCATTCTAGATGAGGGGTTGTTGTGTGTAAACAGTGAAACTAGCGGTCTGTGATCTGTTACTACTGTGAATTTCGTTCCAAATAAGAAGGGGCGAAAATGATTAATAGCCTAATGAATGGCTAATAATTCTTTCTCAATAACAGGTTTGTTAATCTCGTGTTTATTAGAGACCTGCTAGCATAAGATATTGGTCGATCTTCTCCTATGTTTCCCTGTGATAAAATAGCACCTAATGCATAATTGGATGCATCAGTAGTTAATATAAATTCTTCTTCAAAGTCAGGGTATCAAAGTACAGGTGCGTGAGTTATGCTTTCTTTTAGTTTATTGAATGCTATATCACACTCATTCGTCCATATGTATTCGGTATTTTTCTTCTGTAAGTTGTTTAGTGGTTTTGCGATTTCCGCAAAATTTTTTATGAAGCGTCTGTAATAGTTACAGAAAGCTACGAATCTTTAGATTTCATCTTTGTTCTTAGGAGTTGGATATGTGTATACAACTTTGCATTTTTCTGGGTCAGCTTTTACTCCATTCGAGGTAATGAAGTGACCCAGAAAAATTACTTATGGTTTCAAAAAATTACATTTCTTCGCATTTAATTTCAGATTATATTTTCTTATTTAAAGATTTTTGTTTAAAGATTTTTATTAAATTGTCATTATGATGTTTTATAGATTTACCGAAAACAATTATGTTGTCTACGTAAAGGAAAGCATTACTCTCTAATTCTGCTAGAGCGATAGTAAGAATACGCTGAAAGCTGTTCGAAGAGATTTTCAGACCAAAGTCTTTGGAAATGATAGTGACCATCAGCAGTTGAAAATGCTGTTAACTGTCTTTACTTGTAATCTAGACTGATTTAATGGAAGGAGCTAGTCATGTCTAGGGTTGAGAAGTATTTGGATCTGCCTATCTTGTCAAGTACGTCTTCTAGTCTTGTAATCGGAAATTTATCGTCAACCAGTTTTTTATTTAATTGGCGTTAGTCTACTACTAGTCTCCACTGTTTTGAATCATCTGAGCTCTTTTTTGGTACAACAAGTAGTGGTGAGTTGTAGGCACTAGTTGAGAGCTCAGTAAACTGGTGCTGTAATAGATTCTTTACTTGCTCATTGATCTTCTCCATTTGTGTATGTGGTAGATGGTAGTTCTTGATATACACTGGTTTTTTATCCGTTACTTTTAATTGCTGTTCATAGAAATTGTTAACTGTGAGGACATCGTCATCTAAGTGAAAAAAATCTGCGTATTCTACACACAATTTCCCAATACTATCTTTTGCAATAACATCTTGCGTGTCAAATTGTAGCAGTGGTTGTATTCGATTCCATCTCTTTGTGCTATTGTTCTGTATGCTATTTACTAAGTAATAATTTTTTACGGGTTTGCATTTTATTTCTAGTTTGTTAAACTCTATTGTGGCTTGTGTTGTGTTCAAAATGCGTATGTGTTTCATGCCTTTAATTGAAATTATAGTATTGCTTAGGTATACTCCTGCTTGTATTTCATTGTTGCATACGAGCATGTCTTCAGCTATGTTCGCATTTATTGGATGTATTACCTCGCATCTTGGTGGTATGGTGATACAATATACTTTGCATGCTAAATCAAGCACTAGTAACGTATTTTTTTGTGTGAATGTAACTGTGAGTGTTTCGTAATATATCTTTCCGGCGAATTTTAAAAGGAAATCATCTCCTAAAATTCCATCGGCTTTTACTGGAAAACTGTCTTCTACAATTTGAAAGGTGTGTTTTAGATTTTCTTGTTTGACTTTTAGTGAGATTTCTGATGTGCCTAAAGTGTGAACATTGTCTTTTGAAGTGCCTATTAATGGACAAGAATAATATCTGAAAATATCTTCGCTGAATATTCTACCAATTTTTAACAGTGAGATTTCTTCACCACTGTCCACTAAAAAGTTTATGTATGTGTTTTTGTATTTAAATTTTACAAAGCGTCCTATATGTCTGTCTGTATTTACTTTGGGTAATTGTTTGCTGCCTATCTCCGCACTACTCATATTGTTTTGTACCTCTAGCAGGCGGGGAGGTTGTCGTTTCCCTGTTGATTTAAGCAATCGGTTGTGTTTTGTGTAGTGGCTTCTACATACATTACTCTATTTCGTCCGGAGTTTCTTCTGTAATTGTTATTGTATCTGTACATTTGTTGATTAGTACATTGGTTGTTGTAATTGTTGGCGTTGCTGTAGTGGTTGGTGTTGTTGTTGCTTCTCCAGTGTTGTTAGAGTTTCGTTGTCTGTTGTTATTGGAGTAATTTCTGTCGTTGTTATTAGGGTAATACTCCGTTGGTTATTGAGACCAAAATTATTGCTGCGGTATCTGTTTCGCTGAGACACATTGTTGTACTGTTGTCGTTCGCGATAGTTGTTGCTTCTATACGACAGTATGCGAGTCCCATTTAGTTTTTCAAACTCGTTAGCAATTTGTGCCGCTTCTTTGAATTGTTTGCTGCGGCTTGCTGTGATTGTTTGAACGGTTGACATGCTGGTGAGACCGTTTTTGAATGAATTAAAGCTATAATGCCGTTGGTAGTCATAATTGCTTTTTTGACTTCTGTAGGGGTGTCTGTCGTTTGTAATTTGTTTAAAGAAAAATGAGTTCTTCAATTTGTTCTGAGTAACGAGAATTTGTTCTATTTCTATGTCTTAGTTTCGACAGTTCATCTAAGATTGAATTTGCTGCCTTTTTTGGCTTTAGCAAATTTTTTAATTCTGATATTAATGTTAATATGTTGTCTGCTCCTGCTAGTTCTAGTTTATTCTTGATTCAACCAAGGAGCTTGGCATTGAAAATTAGTGTATAGAATATGTTCTCACTGGTTGTAGGTACAATGGTCTTCATTATTTCTACTAGGCTTATGAATTTAGATAAGTCTTCAGGCTTGCCTGATAATTCAGGTATAGCCTTCAATTATATTAAAGTATGTTATAGCGAGTTTTGTAGGTAATATTTCAAAATTTTCTTCTTTTGTTTGAAAATGCTGACTACTTATGATTTTATCTATGAAATCGCTTAACGCCTTAAACTTAGCTAGAAAAGTGTGCCTTTCTAAACTGGGCGCCTGGTTGAGTTCTAACTCAAAATATGCAGTCTGAGTGCTAAGAGTTAATGTTCTAGAGACTGCTGACGCTTCGAAGCCTGCTGTGAAGGAGCTTGAGACTCTTTCATGACGCCGCCCACACGAGAGATACCTTCTGCCTCAGCGTCCTCTCCTTCTCCGGAATACGTGACAAGGGTTCTACCCTCCGGAGAGCAGACATTCTCTCTTTATAGACCCTCTTGAGTTTCTGTCTTGCGACACTATAGTAGCAAGTGGCATTGCTTGTGCCAGGCTCATTGTTCTTTGCTGCAACTGCCGGCAGTAAGCGGAGGACTTTGGATTTTCATATGAGGAGCTGTTTAAAGACCGCACTCCATTAAATACAGGCTAATTTACCTCCGGCTACAAAACTACATTCAATGTGCACTATCCCAGGAACACCCTGGATTAGGAGGGAGACAGCTGTTAGTTGGATTATTTCGCAGTTGTCAGTCTGGCTAGGATAATCCCATGAGAGCCTTAACTCCCACATCCTAACCAATTGCATCTTTGTAATAATTTAAGCCTTCGAACCACGACAATGCAACTGCTCATCAAGAAGAAATAAAATATTTAAAAAAAAAAATTTATTTTTAACAAAGCAATTTTATGCAGCTTAAAATGTTTAAAATTTAAATAAACTTCGAATTGTTTTAAGAAAAAAAATTGGAATTGCAGCTGAAAGTAAGAAAACACAAATTTACATATTTATTAGGCCCGAAGGGCGCACTTAGGCCGACATTGACCCTTTGTGATACCACATGAGACATCAGGTCCCATCCCTTTCAAAAGGTCCAGCCATTTGGAGCTTTTAATGAAGCAGTTGATGGAGCTAATTTTTTATTTGAAATATCTCCCAAAGAGTCCAGAAGGTAGTCCTCTAGGAAAGCGCTGGACACCTTGACAACAGGTGTTCAATGGACTATTGCTCATCCTCGGCCATGCAGATCCTGCAGAAGTCGTGAGAGGCAATCCCCAGCCTACACCCGTGTATGCCTAGAGTCCAGTGTACCGTTAGGACGCTAATCACGGAACCTATACTTTATCTATTTAGAGCCACTAGGTCCTTAGAGCGCTTGACATTTATCTCTAGCTAGGTTTGTCTAGCTATTTTACATCGTGAAAATTCAGACCAGCGCCTGCCCGCTGTGCCTAAGGATATTGTATTTACTAAGAGCTTATATGTGGCAATAGGAATACCGCAGTTCGACCTATCTCAACTCGACCCAGCACAAATGCAGACGGGTCTGCTTAGCTATCTCATCTAAAGATTCGCGGCAGCGCTTCACGGCTTTTGAGGTGATAATAGCCGAATCCAGGGAGCGCAAAGCTGATTGGCTGTATGACAGAATGCAAATATCATGTCCAGATACTTTCTTCTTCCTTAGCAAAGACTGTGCTGCCTCTATAGCCGCGAACTCTGCCTGAAAAGCACTGCTGTGGTCGGGCCACCTAAAGGACATGTTAATGTCCAAATCTTTTGAGAATGCACCAGCTCCCACACAACTCTGAAACTTGGATCCATCTGTGTAGATGTGAACCCCTTCTACATGAGGGGGGATGCCATCCTTCCATTCGTCCCTGGAGGGAATGGATATCCTGCACATACCATTGAAAGCATAAATTGGTGTTATGTAATCGAAAAAGTCAGGAATACCCTCAAAATGTCTTAAAATAGACGAATGACCTACGTTCCTGGCAACCCATTGATGCGTAGCTTTTAGCCTTAAAGCTGAGTTTGCAGCCACTTTTTCGCCAAAAAGCCTAACAGGTAGCAGATTCACCATAACGTCCAATGCGGCCGTTGGAGTCGTTCTAATGGGACTACTTATGAATACCTCTGCCGTTCTTTGTACCTTTGTTATCAGCCTATTGTATGTGGACTTATTTAGGGCTGTCCACCAAGCAAGCATCTCATATAAAAGGACTGGTCATACCACAGCTGTGTATTGTTGGGGACCGTATTTAGTTGTTGTCCTCAGGAGCGTCCTTTCGCTGCCTGTCCTGAGCGCGCGTGTAGCTATAACCTAGCACTTTTCCACAAAACAAATGATACTCACTAGTTTTATTATCAAAACGACAAGAAGTTTATTCTTAAAATACTAGTTCTTATATACGATTTACAAAAAACATTACAGTCTACGAATTGACTTTTCTGGTGATCCAGTTACGCAATTTTTGTTTGGTGTTAGTTGCTCAAGCCAACTGACCTACTGAAAGTGAAAGTGTCGTCGGTGCATTCTAAATGCCCCTCGTCAGCTTGACTGCGGAACTGTGACACCCTAAAAGTCTACATAATAATTAATACATAAAAACTTTCAATATTTGCACCCTAGAAATATGTGCTCTCTTAATGAATTTAACTGCGTAAAGCTAACCACACCAAATGTGTAATATCTGTTAGGAATCGGTGCTGTGAGTCAACTATGCCTTGATTCTAACTCACAACATCCCTCCCCTCTTTCTAAAAGAAGTTAGTGTAACTAACTTCCAATAAGTCTTTGCAATATTTTCCCTGCACTGCACACAATTATGTGCATCGATTTAACTCTATAGTATATACATATAATGTGTTTTATTTTTTTTCTTAAAATCGCCTTATTTGGGTTCTATCACGGCTTTTTCCTTTTTTTTTATTCTCTTCTTTTCCATATTTTTTTTCTGACTTGGTTTTTTTTTTATTTGTAGTTTTTTTTCTCTTACTTTGTTTTTGTTTTCTTTGTATTTTTTTCTCTATCATTTTTTTTTATATATTCCCCTTTTTATAATTTGGTCTTTTATTGACTCTTTTCTCATTGGCGTATACACAAACATCTGTACAATATCACAATTCTATTTTATACCTAAAATATTATGTTATACCGCGACGTCTGCTACCTGCTGATCCGGTGACGGCTGTCGTTGACGGTATGAAGTCCCTCGATGAACTCCGCATACCCCTCCCTTCTTTCTGGACCGGTACGTATGATATTCGAGGGTGGCGATTTTGTTTACTATTAAAACTTCGTTTGTACGATATATAAATCGAGAGAAGAAGGCCACTTCTCTCGATTTATATATCGTGCCCCAACGGATGTAGGTGGTACTGCCTTTGCTTATTGTATTTAGTTTGTAAAATGCATTTGATATACATGAGAGGTTACAATACTCCTCCGTTATTTACTTTGCAGCAATCCGTTTTATGGTGCAAGTGTTTATCTTGGCGCCCAACGTGGGGCTCGAACCCACGACCCAGAGATTAAGAGTCTAGTGCTCTTTGCAGTATTTCTATTGAGCTTTCTCATATTGGAATTTGACTTCGTTTACCTCGATGTGTAGAATATCGGTATTTCTCTGAGATACACGGTTAATGACGCAATTTGCGCACTCCGATCAGATACCAGGCTCTGTGTCTTCATCTAGTAAATCAATTTCATAAGCGAATAATATTTCTTATGTTCATCCTCTAGATTGAACATATACTTTAATGAGCAATTGACTTCCGTAAGACGAATTTCCTCTGCTTATTATATTTGGTGGTGGTTTCAGTCACCCTCCTTATGCTTTTGCACATCTTCAACTTATTCAAAAACAATTCTGGTCAGATTGTGATCCACTGTGTGGACATTGTAACGTAAGACTGTCCAATGCAAAATATGACACCGCAAGGAAACCTCTTTATTCTTCCATTGTTTGTCAATAAACCCAGCCAAAACGTGATCAAACACTGCGGCCATATGTTGTTTCGAGAATATCACTTTAGTTGCCATTCATCCAGAATCTATCGAATAATACGTTGGTCCTTTAGTCCGCACCGTTTTTCAATATATGGTGTTCCCGGAACTTCCCGCTTCGATTCACATCATCAGAGCCGAATACTTATAATAATTTTCTTAAATTTCTAGTTAACATTTTAGTTTGATATCTTTCTATGTTTAATTTTTGTCGAACATTTCATAAGTTAATTTAATAAATGACTTTCAAAATTATATAATATTTAAATAAATATACTATATATACTCTCGGGTATAATTTTCCTATTTAGTATAATTTGTATTTTCTTTTGAGTGTTGCACTTATTTCATTATAAATTTAGATTGTAAATAATTAATTTCGGTAACTCTAATTATTTTCTCAACTACTTTTGTTTTTAATGTGAACTTTTACACAGATTATAATTTTTTAATTTATAACTTTTCTTATTACGAGTATATTTTGAATATTTAATATGTAAAAATCCGAACTTATGTTGTGAAATTGGTAAGAACCAAAATTCGTTTAGAAAAAATAGAATTTCTTTTAAATCATAGTCATTCTTTTTCAATTTATTTGTTCTTCATATATTGGTTTATTTTTATTACTTTTTTTTTTGTTTAAATATTTCATAATTTGTTTCATATCATTTCTTTTTTTATATAATATCTTTTAAAATTTTTCAAATTCTTTTGCCCTCTGACATATACAAAATTTTATATCAATTCTGGGCAAAACTAGTTGCCCATCTTACATAAGCGAGTATATAAAAGATAAACCCGTTCATGGGGAAAAATTGTCCATAGCATGACTCAATTTTTCATTGCATCTAACTACTCTATTTATTTCAATTTACTCTATATATTTCAATTTATTACTTTACTACTAGAATGTATATATCCATTAACAAGTGTATTTTCCTACACCACGTAACTTGCTCTTATATGAATAAATACATAAATTCAAGGCATTTTATAATTAATTGCCCCAGTTAAAATGTTGGCATTCTTGCTGTCAATCCTACCGTTATTACCTAATTTGTTATGGTAAACTAAATATATTGTTCTAATTCAATATATCTATACATTTCAATTCCCCACATGCTAATTTCCTAAGCGATAAACCGACAAATCTATGTATATTTACATGCAGCCTGCTGCAGTAAGTCAATACCTACAAATTGCTAATTTCTCATCGTATGTCTCTATATACTCACTCTTTTTTTTAAATATACGTTCGTACATTCACTCTTTTCCTTATACACATATATACATATATATACTTACCTCACCAGCTGTTCCGTTGCCTGACGCCAGCATAAACTGCCGTATGTACTCGTATGTATGTATTTTAAGTTAAGTTTTATATTACTTACCCACGCCTGTCTTATGATTTTATTTTGAATTATTATTTAATATTATAAAAAAAAATATCTTTCTCCATGGTGCTTCATTCGCCTATAGTGCCTAATAAGCATATTTACATTACGTCAATTTTATTCGCCCAAGTTTAATTGGCACACTTCTGCTGGCATTGACTTTGAAAATCGGCGCTGTGTGTGTTATTTGATATACACACGTACGTGTTTACGCTGTTATTCTTAAGTCTACACTTGTAAAACACTGTTAACACATGTCTCTAGTTGTGTGGTCGCATGTAGAACAATTTCAATAAATTATTATGTAGCTTTTTATTCTTGCCCTTAATTGTTACCTGGTCAATCATTAGTACCTGGTGAGCCACATGAAAGACTACTGGGTTTAGTACCTTGTTATAGGCTTCCCTGGCTACTCGTTTAGCATAATCCTGGTTTTCTCTAACCAATTCGTGCGCTCGCTTTGTACACTGGCGCACATTTGCGCTTCAAATTTGCTGGCATATTGAAATCAAACCCGTAGAGCATACTAAACAGAGTTTGCTTCGTTGAAACATGCACTGTATTGTTGTGTACATGCATTGCAGTGGTCAACCATTGATCCCAATTCGAGCCGTCTTCTTTGGCAAAACTGCGCAAGTACTCGGCCAGAGGTGGATGACTACTTTCCAATGAGCCATTCGCCTGGGGATGATATGGTGTATATGCAATTTCTTGATTCCCAGCATTTTACACGTTTCTGAGTATAGTTTCGATACAAAATTTGAACCATTGTCGGTTATCAAGACCTTAGGTATGTTGTATCGTGCTATAATTTCGTCAAAGAATGCCTTGGCCACCGTACTTGCTTCAGCATCGGGCATAGCCACGCACGCCATATACTTTGAGAAATCGTCTTGGAACGTCAAAATGTATTTATTTCCCGAAACTGTCTCATGTAAAATACCTACAATATCCATATGAACTTTATCAAATGGCTGTTTTGGTGTGTCAGTTAACACCATTGACATCTTTGTTAGCCTTGAACTCTTATTGGCCTGACATTTCGGACAACTCATTATATACTTTTTTATGTCTCTGAGCATACCTTTCCATCCGTATACTCGCCTAATTCTGTCAAGGGATTTCCAGAATCCCTGGTGTGCACCTAGAGATGAATCATGAAAACCCTTTAAAACAGCCTGGATATCTTTTTTATCCTCCAGCCATTCCACATTACTGGTTGTTTGTTCATTGGCATCGAAACCCGCATTGCTAACATCTCTTGTCGCATAAATTTTATCCCCTTGAATTCTCCCGGCCTTTTCCTTCTCTGACCTTGCTTTGGCCCTCGTTTGCACTACTGATACCTTCTGTGTCTGCGGTACTCTGCTGAGCGCATCTACATTTAGATTCTTTTTCCCAGGTTTGTAAATGATTTCAAAATCATACTCAAACAATTTGTGTCTGAACCTGGCTAGCCTAGACGTTTGGTCTTTCAAATTGGCTATGCCTCGCAACGGCTGGAGATCAGTATACATTTTAAATGGACGTCCTAGCAGATATGCCCTAAAATTCTTCGTAGCCCACCCCTACTATGGCTAGGAATTCCTTCTCTATTGTAGGGCATCTCTTCTCCATATCGCTAAGCGCTCTTCTTGCGAATGCTATTGGTCGGTCATAACCGACTTCCCCTTGTGATAATACTGCCCCTAATGCTTCATTGCTGGCATCAGTGGTCAACAAAAAAGTCTGCTCAAAGTCGGGGTACGCCAAAATCGGTGGCGAGCTAATTATTTCCCTTAGCCTCTCGAATGCTTGCTGACAGCCCTCTGTCCATTCGAACTTTGCTTCTTTTCGTTCCTTCCACGAACTTTCTATAATAGTTCACTAGTCCTAGGAATGCTTGCACTTCCTTTCTATTTCTCGGAATCGCTAAATTTTTAACGCATTCCACCTTCTGCGGGTCAGGCAGTGCTCCTGCATCTGAGCAACGATGGCCTCAATAAACCACCTCTCTTCGCAAAAATTGACAATTCTCCGTGTTCAATTTCAAATTGTGTTCTCGTAGTTTCTGGAGCACGTTGCACAAGCGTTGCGAATGCTGCTGCAAGTTCTTCCCATAGATTACAATATCATCCAGATACACAAAACAATCTAACCCTTGCAAGCCTGTTAGCACATTGTTCATTAGCCGTGGAAGGTAGCTGATGCTCCTGTTTATCCAAACGGCATTCTGTTAAACTCATAATGCCCTAAACCGGTGCTGAACGCGGTTTTCTGCTTATCTTGGGTATCCACCAGAACTTGGTGGTAGCCACACGCTAAATCTAGTGTAGAAAAATATCTACTATGTTCTAATTAATCCAGAATTTCTTCTATCCTTGGTATCGGAAACACTTGCTTGATAGTGGCGTCGTTCAATTTCCTAAAATCGACGTCCATTCTCCACTTCTTCTGACCGTGAGCACCTCCCTTCTTTGGTACCAAAATTATTGGTGAATTCCAAGGCGAGATACTCGGTGAAACTCTGTTATCCTTTAACATTCCTTCTACTTGCCTGTTTACCGCATCTTTGTGAGCTTGTGACAATCTGTATTGCCTCTGGTTAATTGGTGGTTGATCCACTCTAGTAGGTATTTCATGCTCTACCTCTGGTGTATACGTCAGCTGGTCTCCTTCCAGCAAAAATATGTCATGGAATGACGCACAAATGGCTTCTATTGCTGCCTTCTCTTCTGAATTTACGCTTGGGTCTAACTTCAGTGATTCTAGCACTCTCTCCATTCTTTTTCTTATATCAACTTGGTTAATCTGATTTACCGATCTATAATTCGGTTCTTTAAGATTATAGTAACTAGTGAACTTTGGCCTAAAATCCTCATCCATCAGGTAGTCCTTTTCTGATGCATTCAGTATGCAGGCGTACACTTTACCCTTGTCAACGTGCTTTGTGGCCCTCCGCCAGCTGCTGCTGATGATCTTAACCCCTGTTTGGTGTTGCTTATCCTTGGTTCACTTCTGGAATCCCAATTTGGTCGCTGCTGACCGCTCCCAGTTTTGAAAGAATTTCTTCCTTGGTTAATTCCTTCCGTTGAATTAACCCGGGGACTACTACTCCTGTTGTCCCTCAAGGGTGGCTCCGGGCGCCTCGTACGTGGCTGACTTTGATCCCATTTAGTGTCTCCTTGGCACTGTCTACTTGACTCATGACCATATGTTTGGCTCTCCATACAGGAGGGCGTGTTTTTCCGTGTAATGCACTCATCCCTTGTATGACCTCGCTTACGGCAGAACGAACATGTGGGTGCCCTCTGTACAAACCCCCTGTACGGATTTCTCGGATTCGCGGCTCTGCTGTCGCAGACACTGGGTATATACGCTCGTCTGTATATGTCTGGGACGTAATTTCTTCCCTCTCTATACATGACAGCGGCAGTGAAACTGTCCTGTCTGTTTTCGAACACCTGTTCCTCTCCCAAACCGGCCGTACTCAGTTCCACGAGGGCTTGTGCTCTAATTGTCGAAAAAGTCCTGCAAACTTATCAGGGCTTATGCTTCGCTTTGCCAGTTCACAACCTTGAATGAACCTGTTGAGTTTTGACCGTAAGTCTTCAGAAGCAGCAACAGTAAACACAGGTAGTAGCCTGGACACTGCCTTTGAAATCTTCTCTATACCCATTTTACTTATTTTTATTTTACTTATGGCTGGTAAAACTTGAGCGTTATCTTTTTGGGTGGTTTCCAAATTCACTTCTCCCGGATGTGGGATGTACTTTACCAGTGACGACAGTCAAACTGATTAATCTTCGACCGCTTGCTCGTACAGGGGAAATAATGTCCACAGTATTGGGGCTTTGCTGCACTGCTACTGCTTCTGGCTCTGTTTGTGGAAATCCCTGATTTTTATTATTTATCGGACTTCCGGGAGAAAATGGCTCGACACCGATTTCAGATGCGCCAAACGCCGTCTTTCTTAAAATTACGGACCAGTTTTTCAATCGCTTCGCCAATTTGCTCCTGTATCAGCAGTAACCCTTGCGCTTCCTCTGTCATATCCCAAATGCCAGAACAGATGGCGTATCCCAATTAAAAATAAAACCCAATAATTTTTAACACTTGTTATCAACTTATACTAATATTTTATTCCATCTTACTTAATGATTCAATACAAGTTTATTAAAAAACCTTGCACCAGCAATTCTATCTTTATATTTAAATATTCTTTCTTTACTTATCTTCCATAACAATTTCCATATCCGCTGTCAACCGGCGTCCATTAAGTCCTTCCATCAATGCAAATTGGACCTAGATTTTCTCACAGATACTACTTGATTTCCTCTCACCATCTTTAATACTCCCAAAAATCCATAGAAAAGGCTATATGTTCGCAAAAACCGAAATTTGATTTACAGGCAAAAGTGGGATTCATTCCCGGAAATTTGAATCCATATTCAAAAATAAAGCGGTTACGTATGCGCCACGTAATAATAGCATTTAAATTTTTTCTTCAACATTGCTACGCAAATCGTAGTTTCCGAACTACAAAAACTTTGATGAAACAACACGTGTTGTCTGATCCTCTTGAAATATTTTCACCTAATACCCTAAGCTTACAATGTCAAATAATTAAAAAAATTTAACAAACAATATAAAACAAAAAAAATCCTCACAGCTAAGACGACATACATAGACCGTCCGATCATACTGACGGTTTATGGTTGCCCATACAAAGCTGCGTGCAACAGCGCAAACGCGCCTATATGTTGCGACTCCTTTGACCAGCGCTACGGCGCCTTCAGGGTAGCAGAACTATCTACTTAAACTACGCTACTATACACTCTACTCACCATTATCTTGTTTGGTGACATCTTCTCTTTAGGGTCCTCCGAATTTGTTGTAGGATGCTTCCCTGCTTCAGGGTTCCTTGCCCTGGGATTCCTCCTGTAGGACCGGCTGCGCCAAAATGTTGGGGACCGTATTTCGTTTGTTGTCCTCGGGAGCGTCCTTTCGCTGCCTGTCCTGAGCGCTCGTGTAGCTATAACCTAGCACTTTTCCACAAAACAAATGATACTCACTAGTTTTATTATCAAAACGACAAGAAGTTTATTCTTAAAATACTAGTTCTTATATCCGATTTACAAAAAACATTACAGTCTACGTATTGACTTTTCTGGTGTTCCAGTTACGCATTTGTTGGTTGGTGTCAGTTGCTCAAGCCAATTGACCTACTGAAAGTGAAAGTGTCGTCGGTGCATTCTAAATGCCCCTCGTCAGCTTGACTGCGGAACTGTGACACCCTAAAAGTTTACATCATAATTAATACATAAATACTATTCATTTACAATATTTGCACCCTAAAAATATGTGCTCTCTTAATGAATTTAATTGCGTAAAGTTAACCACACCAAATGTGTAGTATCGGTTAGGAGCCGGTGCTGTGTGTCAACTACGCGTAGGTAGCTTGATTCTAACTCACAACAGTATATCCAATAGGCTACCTTAGGCTGCAGCCCCCATTTTTTGCCTATACTTCTTTTGCAAGAGTACAGGGCTACCTGAGTTTTCTTAATGTGTTCGCTTATATTAGCCTTCCAGTTCAGCTTCCTATCTAGAATTACGCCCAGATAGTTAGCCTCCTCGGCAAGGTTAATATCTACACCCAATTGTTTTGTAGCGATAAATTGAGGAATTTTATACTTCCTAGTGAAGAGCACCAGCTTAGTCTTAGTCGGATTAACCCGCAACCCACAGTTAGGAGTCCATATAGAGAGAATGTTCAATATGGGTTGCATTAAGTCTCTCAGAGTAGATATGTATTTTCCCGAGATACTAATAGCAACATCATCCGCAAAAGCAGCCACCTTGGACTTCCCTCTCCAGTGGAACAAGCAGCTCATTTACAGCAAAATTGCAGAGTAGGAGTGAAAGAAGTCCACCTTGAGGTGTGCCTCTGCACACGGGCTTCTTGGCCGACGGCGTCCCTTTTGGAGACCTTGAGGCTTCTGGATCAGAAGCTACAGCCCACGACCCAATTGGATTCAGCCAGAGTCGCCAGAGATTCGGCATTTACCACAAGGGTTACTGACCTGGAATCCCAATTGGTTCCTCTAAATATATATTAAATGAGTGCAGAACAAGAAAAAACATTTGCAAAACAGTGATGGTGAGGAAGAACTTGCAATGGCTACAGCAAGCTTATAAAGTTCGGCAATTAATTGAAAATTATTAAACAACCAGAGAATAAAATTACGGAACATTAATTGGTAGAAAATCACCTTCAAGAAAAGAGGTCAGGTCAATAAGAAAAAAAAAAACTTAAAGAACCCAAAGTGTTTTTTGTATTTAAAGTTACAATACACAACAGTAAGAGTATTACTGGAAGTGTTCGGAAGTGTCCTATATAAACCGCTTTAAAAAAAAAATGGAATGTGAACGGTTTCAATTAATATCCGTGAACAATTCAAATTTCGGTAATAATTACTATTATTTAAATGGAACTTTTAAAACGGAATTTTGGCCAGAAAAATAATTAAATCAAATGAACAAATACACAATAGGAGAGGATGCTCGGTTTGCGTTCTCCTCCATCCACACCAACACCAACATCGGTTCTACGCTTAAATATTTTAAATGGTGATGAGGCTGATGCCAAAATAGCTGGTCCTCACACAGTACAAATGGAATATCCTAGAACACCGAAACATTCGTGAACGCAGGCTCTGTCGCTAAAGAGCAAAGAAATAATGTAATGCAAGGCGCAGCATTGCCAGTCGCTAGCTCGTCTGAGCAATTTGGAAGGGGTACTCTACAAAGCATTCTGTAAGTAAATTCTAAGTAAAACTCACCCAAGCACGACACCTATACCTAAAATTCACTTAGCTTGTGCGCACTTAGCAACGCTCTCTTGCACCACGACAGATTTTGTAAGTACAGAGTGTAATGTTACTGCTCTACATTGTACTGAAAAAAAAACCTGTTATAACCCCAATTTTAAAGCCTCTGAAGCGCCCGATCTCTCTCAAATCAGATCGGCAGTGCAACTGGTATTTATCGCTACATGCAAGTAAAGCGAAAACGGTGTCCTCAAAATATGGCAGGTGAATCCGCGAAACTTAAAAAACTGACTGTAAGAATTAAAAAAAAAAAAATAAAATATGTCATTATTTATTGAATCTTCTAAATTGGAACTAACAATAAGCTCTTAAATCTTACATTACTACATTTTATATTTAATCCTTAGTCACTGCTTGGTGTAAATAATTTAAATCGTTTAAAACGAGATGAAGGTTCCTTAATCATTAGATATGAATTCTTCTTGAACCGTTGGAATGTTTAGTTCCATATGCATTCTTTGATGTTTAAAATAACTCGGTGCATTGGTTATTGTGCGTGGTATTTTGGATTGAAATTGTTTAATCAATTCTATATTTTAAATTCTGGCGGAGCCCCACCGTTGAATGGTTTAGATCCATTAATTACCACTTTATATAGGAGGATTTTATTTTTCATGCTCAAACTTGACTTGCTGTTTTGGAGCTAACAGAGTGTACTAGTCTTGAGCTTTAGTTCTAGTCTTTTGGCTTCGATGTGCTTTCGCCAGGTGATACGTCTATCCAAATGAATGCCAACATATTTCACATCGCGTTGTTTGTGGGATCATTACACCATTTAGATATAAAGGAGGGCATGATCCTTGTCGTAAGGTAAACGTTATGTGAATGCTTTTCGAATCGTTAACCTTCATTTTCCATTTTAGTAACCAATCTCCTACACGTCTGATATGATCCATTAATTTTTGTGAAGTCTTTATGGTAATATAAAATTGCGGTATCGTCTGCAAACGTAGATGTAGTCAGCTAGTTATCTATTGGTAAATCACTTGTCTATAAGAGGTACAAAAGCGGTGCATGAATTCTTTCCTGTGGGACTCCAGCTAGGATTTTGTGGCTGTCTGTCAAATGGGATTTATGGTTGACTTTAAGTTTCCGATCAAAAGACTTAAAAATTTTACTATATTCAGGAAGGTAGTTTTTATTTTTGTAGATGAGACCCTCATACAATACCTCTTCGAGCGCTTGTGCCACATCGAGAAAAGTCACAGAGCAATATTTTGTATTCTCCAAAGCGTTACTAATTATTGAAGATATTCTGTGGATCTGCTCTATTGTACCATGCTTCTCTCGAAACCCAAATTAGTGCTGAGGGATCACTTTTCTTTACTCCAATAGTGGAGAAGTACTTTTTCGTAGACTTTAGAGAGTGTTGACAGAAGGCTTATTTGTCTATAAGAAGTTATTTGTGTTGGATCCTTTCCTGGTTTATTAATTATTATATTATTTATTAATAAGGAATATTTTCCAAAAATTAGGGAACTAATTTAGTCTTAGCAGAGCATTTAATATATGCTTAAAATGAACAATTGCTATATTTGGTAGTTCCTTCAGCCTAAGCTCCTTTGTCCGTGCTAAGCTCGTGACCTGGAGCTTTTTTGACCTTATTTCCTTCCGTACAATCAATTTTACTTCCTTAATTTAAATCTTTGGACGTCGTTTCGCCTGACGTACATTCAGAGATGTTAGAGGTACTTCAGTCTGCCTAAAATTCGGTGTTAACACTGTAACGACTCTTCTTTTTGCCGGGGTATCCTCAGCGGAGTCCAGGAGTCTTACAGAATTAGATTTTGAACTTTATTTATTCTTTCCTAAGTTACAATAGATTCCTAGCGAGTCCTGGAATTCGCGTGACTTGAGATGATCTGAAACACGCGTGACTAGCAAAGGATCTGGGTGAGTACAGGAACAAGCGTGACTTGAGATGATCCGGAATGCGTGACTAGCAAAGGATCTGGGTGAGTACCGGAACACGAGTGACTTGAGATGATCCGGAATGAGTGATTAGCAAAGGATCTGGGTGAGTACCGGAACACGCGTGACTTGAGATGATCCGGAACGCTTGACTAGCAAAGTAGTTGTGAGTTGAGTTTGAAGAACGAATGAATGAATGAATGAATTGATTCCCCGCATTTTCCGACTTTATACAATTTTTTCCACCTACTATTGTTTCATAGTTTTGTGTGAGTGAAATTTGCCAGTGGGCAAATTTCATCTTCACAACACATATTGGAGATGATCTGCAAAGCTTTCGGTCTTTTCTGCATCGCTTTTTGCCCAATTAGCATCGGAAAGTCTCAGTCTGGCGGTTCCCAGTACCGGGGACGCTTCATTTTACTTACAGATTTCCATAGCGAGTAGTTGGTATCTGCGGTCGCAGAAATACTTTTTAGGTTACGTTGTAGACTCATCTCATATTCCCTCTTAAAAATTTTTTCCAGCTCTTTTGTGAAACTTGTCAACTTTTGTTTTAACCAATTTGAACTTCTGTCCTTCTCGTCTCAGTTTCCGTTTTTCATTTATCATTCTTTGAATGTCATTTGATGTTTTGTTATATCGATTAGAAATCATTTCAATAACTAGTGTGGCGAGATTAGCTGCAGAGGTAAGTATTTGTGTAAACGTCTGTAGCGTTGCGTCGACATCGTGTATGGTTTTAAGGGCTACGTTTAGCTGGATGTACGAACCGATATATTTCCTAAATTTCATCCAGTTTGTTAATCGATTGATTAAATTGTCTGGTTTTTTTTGCTGCAATTAGGTCTCGACTAATATTTTGTAGTAATGCCAAAGTCTATTAAATCTTGTATTTTACTACGATCGGACGGCCAGTATGTAGGTTTTCCAGATGATATAACATCCATATTTCGGTTTCGAAGCATTGTATCAAAGAGTTACCTACCTTTTGGTGTAATAATTCCTGAACCCCAGTGCGTGTGTTTGGTGTTGTAGTCCTATGGAAGAAGTCACTGAACTGTTGATAAGTTATTTTAAACTTTGGAAGACAGTATATTGCGGAAATTGTTATGTTGCCCGCCATATCTACAAGACATATGGATCTAGCTTCGATTAAGTTTTTGCAATGAACTTCGATTAGGCGAAATTTTAATCTGGTTTTAGTAGGTATCCCAGTGCTACCACATGCTTTATAGTCTGGATATTTTTTGTCATAGATGTGGTATCCATTGACTTTAACTTTTTTTTTAGATGTTAGATGGGTGTCCGATATGAACATAATGTCAATGTTTTTGTGAAATAGAAATATGTGCAACTCAAGTTTGTGCTGGCTAACTTGCATTCCAATGGCAGATTCTGAGAGTGTTAATTTTTTCGACATTAACATTTGGAAGATTTCAGTTTGGCTACGCATCATTTCATGCATCATTCCTTGCATTGAAAATATAAACTACTTTAGAGTTTCTGCAAGTGACCAGACTTTTTTGTTAAATCAGTTTGTGGATTTACAGTCGAAGGCCTGGTTTTAACAATATTGCATAACTAATCCTATCTTCTGCTCGACATGGTTCATTGGGTTTTGCTGGTTGATAAATATAATGTTTTTTTTTTTTTTGTTTCGGCTGAGGACGCATTTTTTCATTTACTTCTACATATACTGGACAGCCCCTGTAATTCGCTGTATGTGGATCTCCACAATTAAAAAATTTTTTTAAAATGTCTTGTTTGGGTGAATTGCAACAGGATGTGGTATGGAGATCCCCACAGAAAACACACACACTTGGCAACTCGCAATAAGCTTTTGTGTGCTCAACTCTTGACAATTTTGGCATTGGATTGGTCCACTAATTTTACGAGGTTCTTCCACCGTGATTTTACGATGCAAAAGATATTACAAGTTGTAAATTGGATTATTTTCTCATTTTCTAAACTTCATAGGTGAAGGCTCTAGTTCAACACGATAGAGCGACTGCGATAATTTTTCTCAATTTAAGATGTTGTATACAGATTTAGGGACGAAGGTTGCTGCTTTTAAAGACGGCTTTATTTCTCTGAGATCTAAGCCCGGTTCAATGCCCCTTAACACGATTATTAATCCTTTTTGTAATATGTGTAAAAACTTGTTCCCAATTTGTGAAGTTCATCAGACACTCACCTAAAATTTTTCTTCTCGTAGATTTGTAGCCTTGTTTCGCTTATACTGCCTTTCTCGTAGATTTGTAGTTTTGTTTCGCTTATACTGCCTTTTGTTAAAGGCACTACATGAAAAGTTTTTTCTCCTGTTTGTTGTGAATTTTTTTAACTAAAATTTCTGTGTTTTTTCATGAAGTTGGCTTTGGGGTTTTATAGGAGGTGGCTTTGGGGAACGAGGATGATCATGATTTTCCAAGTCCTTATCAAGAAGAGCAAACCTGTTCTGACTTGGAGTACCATTGTTGCTGGAGCTTATTATATATTAGCAGAGGCAAATATTACCGCAGGTTGAAGAGATAATCTCGCGTTTTTTGCCTTTCTTTTGTTTGGGTTTTTTGTGGACTTAACTTTCGCTTTATCTGTATATAGCGATCTATGCCAGTCTGTATTGTTTCAACATTTCTTTTCACATTCATTTTCCCACTATCTTTTGTTGTCGGTTTAATTTTACCACATTCCGTTCTTACAACATGATTTGTTTCAGTTCTGAAAGAGAGGCACTTTCTGGTAAATTTGCCTCTGAGTAGTTTATGGCAGTTGAGTGTAATAGTACATATTAATTTTTTGTCGATGAGGCAAGAGTTGTGATGACTCTTTTTGGCATTCTTAAGGTATCAGAGAGACCATATGAGATGGACGGGGTACCTCGCATTGTGTGGTTGTGTTCTCTCGTAAGTTGATTGGCTCACTAAAAACCTTCTGCACAGACGGACATTTTTGTTGTTTGTGAGCGATCGTCACATTCTGGGAGAGTTTTGCACAGCCGCTGCGTTTCGTTTGATCTTGCGGAGAGAGTGCACCGAAGGGACAGCAGGCTCTTTGATTCGATGTACCTGCTGTTGTTTCTTCAAATATTTGGGTATACTTAAGCTCGTGTTCTGGCGAGTGCAAAACACTAACTTTGGCGAACTTACTTGTTTATGAATTTATTGTTATTGACCGTTTTACTTATAGTGGCAATTTTATTTCGAATGTTTATCACGAAAATAAGAATTAAATGGCAGACAAATATCACCAATTAATCACTACACTTTACAAGTGTTATACAGATATATAACTGTAAGTGCACCAAAAACTATTAATTTGGGTTAGAATGGATTTGTTCCACTCGAAAATGAAAACATTGACTCAACTCCCGTAAACAATTCCATTGCCAAAACTTCTAAGCTACCACCATTATAGTCACGAGAGGGCTGCCCAAACGCTTTAGATGAAACTGTAGCTAGTCTCGTTGGAAATAACAGTTTTCACGTAACCTCTATAGGTTAAGTTAGGTTTAAGTGCCAGCAAAAATCACACCCAGGCACAAATAATGCCTATTTTGATACCACGAATGGAGCACTGTACACGTATTGACCACCACAGTCGAGTATGGGTGCAGCTCATTTGGTGAGCGCCCATGCAGCACCGGAGGCGTGAGGACTCCCCTGATTACGAAATAGGGAGCTAACCTTATAAATTTAAGAATTTGGCCACGTCCCCTTACGGCTGGGTAATTGCCTCTTCCGCTAATTCCTCCAGAGCCCCTGTCGTGCTGCTCAACATGTGGATTTTCAGGGTCGGGTCGCGGAGACCCACCATCAAAGTCGTTAACACTGATTTGCCAACTTCATACAATAGCGCTTTATCTCCAACACCATTCACTTTTATCTACCTCTGTGGCCAACATTTGAAGCGACCCAATATGTCTGGCGAAAAGATCGTAAGGGTCACCCGCTAGCTGTTTCTCTATTTTTATCACTTGGGTTCCATCCTCCAAAGTCCTCAACCTTCAGGTGGGTTCTCTTTAGCAGTTCGTAAAACTCGTCTGCACTGTCGAATTGCTTTGGCAGTACAAGGTTCTACGGATCTCCGAGCAACCTCTGCTTCACACAATCAAAGAAATTCCGTAACTCATCTAGCTTGATGCTCCTTGCAAGTCCACAACCCTGAATGAATTTATGGACCTCTGACCGTAAATCGCTCGACGCAGCACCAGTAATCACGAGTACTCGCCTGGCCACCGTTTTCGAAATATCCTCTATACCCATTCTTCCTTTACTGCTCGTTTGCGGTCCTTTCCAAAATTGGTGCCCAACATCTATTTATTGCTTTCTGAGCCTCCAATAATTCTTTAAGTTCCTTTGATAATTGTACCGAATGCCACTTAATAAAACCATAATGTCATTATGCCTACCCCGAAATCATTGAGTCCCCAGATACACTTTGAAAATACATAAGCGCACTTTTCACTTCGTTCACACTTTATTCGTATGAGCTAATCTACATTTCATCATTTTTTATTCGTAGCTTATATTTGCGTATTAGTTCTGTCAACAAAGTTTGAAATACTAATAATAAAACATAAAAAATCACTAATAATAATTTTTTTTTTTTTGTATTTTCATATGTTTATTTATTGTAACTTCTAACAATAGACTAACAATAAGTTGGCAAATCTTGCAACCTAATTAATTAGCAATAATACACCTTGCCAGTGCTTAGTGTATTTTAAATATCAGTGTTCTATTTATATTAGTTACTAAAAATAAATTAAATACATAGAATTTGTACTAGTACATAGTTATAAATTTAAAGTGAAGAAGATTGTAGTGCTGGTGTTTCAGTCCGTCTTAGGCGACTAGGGACCCTATTAAATATCAGGTTTCTAGCTAGGTGGTTTGGATGACTTTTAATTATTTTAATATATTTCAGGTTGGAATCATAGATTTCTTTTTTCACGAGTGGTATATTCAGGTCTTTGTGAATGTTAATGTTTTTAACGAACCAATGTGCGCCAACAATGCTTCTGAGAATTTTCGATTGTGCTCTTTGTATTAGTTCTATGTTGGACGTGCTTGCGCCACCCCACAACTGGCTTCCGTAAGTCCAAAATGGTTTAATAATAGTACAAGAGTATTTTGTATTCTAAACTCAATCTGGATTTATTGTGTATAAGTGTAGGCTATTAGCATTTGGTAACATACTCGTATGCTTTTTCTTGGCTTCAATGTAGCGCTTCCAGGTCAATCGTCTGTCAAGATGAATTCCTAGATATTTCACTTCTTTTGCTTGCGGAACAGGAACATTATTTAATTTTATAGCTGGACATTCACCTTTTTTTAGAGTAAATGTGATCTGCGTACATTTTGATTTATTGACATTAATTCGGCAGTCAGCCAACCAATTTTCTACTAAAACCAGATGGTCTTCTAGATCACGAGATGAAATTTGGGATTTGGGTGAGGGCTAAGGATAGCAGTGTCATCGCCGAAAATTGATGTGGTTAAATATTTGTCTGTAGGCAGATCCAAAGTATATATTAAGTAGAACACGGGAGCTAGCACGCTTCCTTGTGGTACGCCGGCTTTGATGTCATAGTTTTTAGAGTAAGCATTATTATTTCTCACTCTGAATTTCCTGCCCCTAAAATACGATTCCAGAATTTGGTGTGCTTTTGAAGGCAACAGTCTTTTAATTTTGAAGATAAGCCCCTCGTGCCATACTTTGTGAAACGCCTGGGCTACGTCTAAAAAGATGGCAGACCAGTACTGCTTTTTGTCAAATGCATTTTTTATTTCGTTAACTATTCGATGAACCTGCTCTACTGTGCTATGATATTCGCGAAAGCCAAATTGGTAATGAGGAATAATGCGTTTTTCATTTAGATGCGGCATTAATTTACCAAGAAAGTTTTTCGAAGAATTTTGAGATGATGGTAAGCTAATCGGTCTATAGGATGCAATTGGGAATCATTGATACTAGTGACAGTTCCCAGGCTTTGGGAAAGTATCCTAGGCGAAGCAATCCATTAAATATTGAGGTAAGCACGATGATCGCTATTTGTGGCAACTCCTTGATCATTTTCCCAGTAATGAGGACGTGTCCTGGGGCTTTGTTGGGAGCAGTCACTTAAATATTTTTTTTTAATGCCACTTGATTGTGGACTTCGCTTACGGTTAGTTATAAGAATATATCTATCAATACCAGTTTGCGTTGTTCCACTTTTCCCTGCTGGGTTATCTGCAAAATGTTCTGCTGGGTGATTTAAACTACTTGTTGGGGTGAGAGCATTTACAGTATTAAAAGTGCACTCAGCTACTGTTGGTGGCTTCACTTTAACACGTTCAGACGAGTGAGAGAGAGGCATGGATTGAACTTGGGTGCACTCTTTTGTTGTGTACATCGTAGGGCTGGGTGTGGAGCACTGAGCGCTCCAAGGGTGCGCGTGCGCGGAAAGTGTATCGGTTTGAAACTGTCTCTGAACTGAGTGCGATTGCTGGTTACTTGCGTTGCTGGGAGCAGCCACAATTTTACTGTGGGAAGTTGCAGTTGCATGCACGTCCGGTTTCTCTATATTGCGAGAGATGTTACCATTGCTACTACCGCTCAATTCTTGTTTTGGCGCCAATGGTGGAGAGCGAGCAATACTCATCGTGAAACCGCTATCGACGCACTGCACTCGTGTTCCCGCTCTTGTCTTTAGTGATTTAGGCAATTAAAAATAAAAATATTTATGTACCTTATACGCCGTGGCCAGTATATGATAGCAAAACTCTTGACACACGCAATCACTTCTCCTAATATTCGTCAATATTATTATAGTTTAAAAACCAAAAATCAACAATTAATTTACGAAAACGGAGCAAATGAAGAACGTCCGTTCTATTCAATTGTTCAACTATTGTCTCAAAAATAAAATGGGAAAGTGCGCTTTATGTGGAAAAGTCACAAAATGAAAAGGACAATTGTTCTCTGTTCCAAATGTTGGAGAAAAAAGCACGCAGTGGAGTGTATTGTGCGGTTTGATTTTAGAGCCAAGGATTTTGTTTGTGCAGACCATTTCCTGATCGGACTCAATAATTGGAGGAAAGAGGGTCCAGCTAATGCCAAGCGCAGTTCCTATTCTTCGACTCGCTTCACGGACTGGGTAAGTGAAAAAAATTATAAAGTTAAGTATTCAAATAAAAAATTTATATTACTCCTCAATTTAGATGTACTAAGATGTTGTTGGATTCACAGCCAGACTGTTGAAAATCTCTGCCTTACTACAGCGGACACAGTAGAACCAATTAGATGGCATTTATTATGTATTTATTTATTTTCTATTTATATAAAAAAAACAATGAATGCATAGCCATTCTGTTTATTATATTATATAATGTGTATGTTAAACATGTGTAACATTGTTTGATTACCATTGTATTGTTTTGTACTTCATAAGAAAAAATAAAGGTAATTAAGTCACCTATATAAATAGTAAATAATAATATGTGATATGTTTTTATATTTCAATTAAAAATATAATTTAAAGTTTTGTGCATTATTATAAAATAAAAAAATTAATATATTATTGGAAATACTCTTATGTTGTTGCGCTTCTACATATATTCAACATTGGGAGTATTTTCAGAAGAATCATTGCTTTAAATGATGCACCTTTGGTGACATTGGAAGTGGGTGGTGTTGTCTATTTGTATACGTATTTTTTAGAGGCATATAGTTTGAATGCCTTTGAACTGAGTTGTATGCCTGGGCTCTTGCGATTTCGGCAGTATATTGTAGCGCTTCTGTGTACAATTGTCGGAGTTATTAACTATAAGTAAATAATTATCAAAAAATGAAGTTGCCTGAAAATTAGCAATTATACCATTTAGTTGCTGCTCCTGCTAGGAGATTGATTTCACAAATGGATATTGCGCTTGATGTTTGCATCTAATACAACGTATTATTGGAATGACGCATTCGCGTTAAATTGCAAAAATTTATTATATATGGAATCCATATATTCGACTTACACAGATCAAGTGTCTGCTATCCCTAAAATAATAAATAATTGTTATATTTTTATAAGAAAACCATTGCTTTAAAAGCATTGCATAGCTTTGGCCAAGAATCTTATAGAATTCACTGCACATGCATATTTCTACTCACTACCGCTGGCGGCACCCCATTGTCACTTGGTAACCCTCCCACACACAATTGTGTACAGCGGGAGTAGTCGGCCCACTTTTTCCATTGATCCGCTACGACATACAATATTCAATATTTTTCCACTTTTCCACATATTTCACTTTCCACATTTTCACATTTCCACATAATTTAAAAAATTTCACATTCCCACATAATTTAATTTTGCAGAAATGTCTATTTTACATTTATTAGATTTTATTTAATTTTCCTCACTTTCAAAATCGCAAAATCTAAATTCAAATTTTAATCCAGGGCACATCGATTAGTGCTCCCTGTTCAAATATAAAATTGGATTTTAATTTGTCAAAAGCGACAACTGTTTTCAAGCAATTGAAAAGCCAAAATCTGGAAATTGTTGCTGTTGTAGAATTATTGTAGCCTTGTGGCCACCTTCTTAGTACACACTGATATACATGCTTGCTTGCGCACTTCAACGTTTATGTTTTGTATGCAAATATTTATATACGTATGGATGTGAGTATTAAGTGGCCCATACACGATACACATGTTGTTCCATCGTGCCCGTATTTACTTGCGAAATTTAATTCCAATATAAATGTCGAGATTTCTTAAGTGTGTAATTCATTTATAAATACATCTATAAAGGGTATGATAGTGCAACTTTTGAAATGGGGAATGTAGGGGCAGAGAATGTTCTCATAGACGAGATTCAGAATATTTTGAATGGTCGGTATGTGGGATCAACTGAAGCAATGTGGCGAATTCTCGAAATACCGATGCACCATCAATCGCATTTTATTTTTCGTCTTGATATTCATTTACCTTATAATTAAACTTTGTATTTTAGACCTGGCCAAGAAGATCAAGCTGCTGAAAATACGTAAAACGTACCAAGCTTTTGGTCTTTGAATTGAATCGTAAGGATCTTATGGCCAGAGCATAAAAATACACTGAAATTCCTATACACTTTACTTGGATATATGAAGAAAAGAGATAGAAGAAGCGACATAGGGGTCGTGATAAAATCATACCACGCATATATGTAGTCTCTCCGAAAAACATTGAACTCTTTCATTGTGGGGTCCAAATCATTTGATGAAGTTAAGACTTTCAAATGGTGTACTATACAATACATTTGTCGAGCACTTCATGCTCGCGATATTGCATCTAATGATAACGAATGGCGTGAATGTTTAAATGAACCAAAGAAATTTAATATCCCGTCGCAAATGCGTTATATGTTTGCTGTTATTTGTGTATTGAATGTATCAGTAAATGCGGTTGCATTGTGGGAAGCATTTTAAAGAGACATCAGTTTAAGAAATTACAGTGAAGCAATTTTATTTAATCGAACACTATTGGATATTGAAAAAGTCTTGATTACTCACAATGTCACATGTAATTCAATTGGTTTGCCAGCTCCCAACATAATCGCAGACGTGCCGATAGTAAATAATTTTGATCCAGCGGAAGAACAGTTCATATTTAAAGAACAATATGAGAATTCCAATCAAGAACATCGTGATATAATGGGTCGTGTCATTCGTGAAGTTCAATTTCATGGTACTGGCTCGAATGTATTTTGTTTGACCGCTGTTGGGGTATTGTCCTTGTTTGACGGGGGACGTCCTTCTGCTGCGCGCGTGTATCTGAAAAGCCTAAATCACTCTTTGTAAAAATCACTACATTACGCTTTTAGTTTTAAAATCACACGCCTTTATTACTTAGAATACTAACTCTTATATACTATTTACAATTCATAATTACAATACAAGAACTGACCTTTCTGGTGTTCCAGTTTCGCACCTGTTAATTGGTGTCAGTTGGTCAAGCCAACTGACCTACGCCAATCTGAAATGTTGATGGTGCATTCTAACTTTGAATGCCCTTCGGTGGCTCGACTGCAAAACTGTAGCACCCTAAAAGTTTACATAATAAGTATTACATAGGTAATATTAATTCTAAGTACTCGCACCCTAAAAATATGTGCTTTCTTAAGTAACTTTAACACATGCTAATCACACAGATTGTGTGGCATCTGTTAGGAGTCGATGATGTGAGGCACTACGCGCAGGCAGCTTGATTCTAGCTCACAACATCCCTCCCCTCTTTCTAAAAGAAGTTAGTGCAACTAACTTCTAATGAATCTTTACAATATTTTTCTCTTTTCTGCACTTTAAACAATCTGTGCATTTTCTTAATCCTATAGTACATATGTATAGTTTTTATTTATTCAAATTCGCCTTATTTGGGTTCAATTGTTGTATTCTGTTCTTTTTACTTTTGTGTTGTTTTCTTTTTTCCTCTTTTGCTTAATTTTGTTCTTTTATTTCTATCTTTTTTATTTTCTTCTTTTTTTCTATTGTTTTATTTTGTTCTTTTATTTCTATCTTTTTTTTTTTAGTTATATTCCCCTTTTTATATTTGGTCTTTCATCGACTCTTTTCTCACTGGCGTATATACAAATAAAATTACAAACTAATTACATATTTAGCTACGCTTCTTATAAATACGGTCCTCTGCAATTGTTGGTCCTGGTAACGTCCGTCCTGCGAGAGTGAAGTCCCTCGATGAACTCTGCATACCCCTCCCTTCTTTCTGGATCGGTACGTACAAAGATATTATAAGTTGGCGATCTGGTTTGCCATTAAAACTTTGCTTTTAGTGGCCTTCTTCTATCCATTTATATAGTGTGCCCCACGGCTGTAAGTGGTACTGCCTCTGCTTATAGTATTCAGCTTGTAAAAAACATTTGGAATACATGAGAGATTACAATACACCTTCTTCCTTTGCAGCAATGCGTTTTATGGTGGAAGTGTTTCTCTTGAGCTTCCTCATAATGGTATTTGACATCGTTTGGCTTTGATGTGGAGACTATCGGTATTTCTCTGAGACACACATTTAATGACGTAATTTGTGTACTCTGATCGGTAACCAGTCTCTGTGTCCTCTTGTATTAAATCATATTTCCTATGTAAATCATATTCCATATGTTCATACTCTAGATTGGACATACACTTCAATGAAGCAATTAACTTCCGTGAGCCAAATTTCTTCTGCTTATTATATTTGGTGGTGGTTTCAGTCACCCACCTTAAGCTTTTACCCATCTTCAGCTTATCCAAAATCGATTCTGTTGAGATTGTGATACACTGGGTGGACATTGTACTATAAAATTGTCCAATTCAAAACATGACTCCGCAAGGAAACTTGTTTATTTTTCGTTGCTTGTCAATAACTCATCCACAACGCGTTCAAATGCTGCGGCCATATGCCGTTTCGCAAAATTAAAATTACATCCGTCGCCATTCATCCCCAATCTAACATGTTGGCATCCTTGGGGTCACAAACCTTAGATAACTGCCAAAAATCTCTGTTTTTCAAAAACGCATCTTTCCGAATACTATGTTGGTCCCTTAGTCCGCACCGCCTTCCGATATCCGCTGTTCCCGGAACTTCCTGCACATCATCAGAGCTATATAGAGAACACCTATAATAATTTTCTTAATTTTCTAGTATACATTTTAGTTTGATATTTCTTCTATGTTTAATTTTTGTCGAATATTTCAAAGTCAACTTAATAAATGAATTTAAAAATTATATAATATTTAAATAAATACACTATAAGTACTATATATACTCTTGGGTATAATTTTCCAAATTAGTATGATTTTTGTTTTTTTTTTTTTATTATAACGCTTATTTCATTATAAAGTTATATTTTAAACAATTAATTTTTAACTCTAATTTTTTCTAAACTACCTTTAATTTTAATCTGAAGTTTTACTCAGATTATAATTTTTTAATCTGTAACTTTTCTTAAACATACGCTATTCCTGAATATATAAACAAAAAATAATATTTCTACAACATGCTTTTTTTTATAATTGAATGCTATATCATTCAATTTGCCGTCCACTCGTCTTCTCCCCTTACATTATCGGATTCGCTACCGTATCCTGGAGGAAAAGAGGACTGGACTATGTGTTTTCATAGCCATATAGGGCATCAGTTTTGCTCTGATTAATTTTTCGTGCTCTTTTTCAACACGTGAGTTATCACTCATTTCAACTATAAACCAATTCATTGGCCCTCCGACAAAAACCAGATTATATAAAATAATCCCGTTTGTGTCAAAACTTTGTTCATTGCATGACTATACCTTTCATCGCATACAATTACGTTTTATTTAAATTTACTTCTAGCCTGATATGTATATATCCATTATCGATTCTATTTTCCATCCTGTAATTAGCTCGTATATGAATACATGCATACATTCAAGGCGCTTTAATTTACCTAGAATTAATTACTAACGTTATTTTCCCCAATTAACTATACATTTTTTCGAATTTCCATCCGCTAATTTCCTAAACAATAAACAGTTAAAACCCATGTACGAGTATATCTACATATAGCCTGCTGCAGTATCTGCAAATATATACATACGCACATACCCATTCCTCCTAACTAGAATACTTACTTCTTTAAATATACATTCGTACATTCATTCTTTATCTTATACACATATATACATACTCGTATATATACTTACTTCACCAGCAGTTCCGTTGCCTGGCGTTAATGCTCATGCATCGAATTTCAGTGCATACACTGCCGTATGTATGTATGTACATATTCGAAGTTTTGTTTTATATTACTTACCCACGACTGTCTTATTATTTCATTTTATTTTTTAATTACGTGCAATATTTATCATTATTTAAAAAAAATATTTTTCCCTAATATGCTTCGTTCGGCCACAGTGCATAATAAGCACTTTTATTACGTCAACTTTAATCGCTCGATTTTAAGTGGCACACTTCTGCTGGCCTTGACTTTGAGAATCGGAGCTGTGTGTTATCCGATATACACACGTACATGTTTACGTTGTTATTCTTGTGTTTACACTTGTAAAACACTGTCAACACATGTCTTTAGTTGTGTGGTCTAATGTGGAATAATTTTAACAAATTATTATGTAGCTTTTTATTCTTGCCCTTAATCGTTACGACTGTTGTAACTGGGCTTCGGATCTCTGCTACCATATACGGACCTATCCACACAGGTGAGAATTTATTTCTCCTGGCTTGATTCCTCATGAGTACCTGATCACCCACGTTCAAAACGACTGGGTTTAGTACCTTGTTATAGGCCTCCCTGGCTACTCGTTTAGCGCAATCCTGGTTTTCCCTGACCAACTCGTGCGCTCGCTGTAGCTGATACTTTTGCACTTTATTCGGGTCATCAGCATTGTACACTGGCGCACATTTGCGCTTCAGATTTGCTGGCATATTAAAATCAAACCCGTAGAGCGTCCTGAACGGAGTTTGCTTCGTTGATACATGTACCGTATTATTGTGTACATGCATTGCAGTGGTTAACCATTGATCCCAATTCGAGCCGTCTTCCTTGGCAAAACTGCGCAAGTACTCGGCCAGAGGTCGATGACTACGTTCCAGTGAGCCATTCGCCTGTGGATGATATGGTGTTATGTGCAACTTCTTGATTCCCAGCATTTTACATGTTTCCGAGAACAGTTTCGATACAAAATTGGAACCATTGTCGGTTATCAAAACCTTAGGTATGTTGTATCGTGCTATTATTTCATCAAAGAATGCCTTGGCTACCGTACCTGCTTCCGCATCAGGTATAGCCACGCACGCCATATACTTTGAGAAATCATCTTGGAACATCAAGATGTATTTATTGCCCGAAACAGTCTCAGGTAAAATACCTAAAATATCCATATGAACTTTATCAAATGGTTGTTTTGGTGTGTCAGTTAACACCATGGGCATCTTGGTTAGCCTTGAACTTTTGTTGGCCTGGCACTTTGGGCAACTTCTTACATATTTTTTTATGTCTTTGAGCATACCTTTCCATCCGTATACTCGCTTAATTCTGTCATGGGTTTTCCAGAATCCCTGGTGTCCACCTAGAGGTGAATCATGGAAACCCTTTAACACAGCCTGGATATCCTTTATATCCTCCAGCCATTCCACACTGCTGGCTCTTTGTTCGTGGGCATCTTCACCCGTCTTGCTAACATCTGTTGTAGCATCAACTTTATCCTTTTGCATTCTCTCGGCCTTCTCCTTATCTGACCGTGCTTTGGACCTCGTTTGCACTACTGATACTTTCTGTGCCTGCGGTACTCTGCTGAGTGCATCGGCATTCAGATTCTTTTTCCCAGGTTTGTATATGATTTCAAAATCATACTCAGACAATTTGTGTCTGAACCTGGCTAGCCTAGACGTTTGGTCTTTCAAATTGGCTATGCCTCTCAACGGCTGGTGATCAGTGTATATCTTAAATGGGCGTCCTAGCAGATATGCCCTAAAATTCTTTGTAGCCCACACTATGGCTAGAAATTCATTTTCTATTGTGGAGTATCTTTTCTCCGTATCGCTAAGCGCTCTGCTTGCGAATGCTATTGGTCGGTCATTACCGACTTCCCCTTGTGACAATACTGCCCCTAATGCTTCATTGCTAGCGTCAGTGGTCAACAAAAAAGTTTGCTCAAAGTCGGGGTTCGCCAAAATTGGTGGCGAGCTAATTATCTCCTTTAGCCTCTCGAATGCTTTCTGACATCTCTCTGTCCATTCGAACTTTGCTTCTTTTCGTAGCAACTTATTAATGGGCAAAGCAATTCCGGCTAGTCCTTCCACGAACTTTCTATAATAGTTCACTAGTCCTAGGAATGCTTGCACTTCCTTTCTGTTTCTCGGAATCGCTAGATTTTTAACGCATTCCACCTTCTGCGGGTCAGGCAGTGCTCCTGCTTCTGAGCAACGATGGCCTAAATAAACCACCTCTCTTCGCAAAAATTGACACTTCTCCGTGTTCAATTTCAAATTGTGTTCTCGTAATTTCTGGAGCACCTTGCACAAGCGTTGCGAATGCTGCTGCAAGTTCTTCCCATAAATTACAATATCATCGAGGTACACAAAACAATCTATCCCTTGCAAGCCTGTTAGCACATGGTTCATTAGCCTTTGGAAGGTAGCCGGTGCTCCTGTTAATCCAAACGGCATTCTATTAAACTCATAATGCCCCAAACCGGTGCTGAACGCGGTTTTCTGCTTATCTTGGGTATCCACCAGAACTTGGTGGTAGCCACTCGCTAAATCAAGTGTAGAAAAATATCTACTGTGTCCCAATTGATCCAGAATTTCTTCTATCCTTGGTATCGGGAACACCTGCTTGATAGTGGCGTCGTTCAATTTCCTAAAATCGACGACCATTCTCCACTTCTTCTGACCCTGAGCACCTCCCTTCTTTGGTACCAAAATTATTGGTGAGTTCCAAGGCGAGATACTCGGTGAAATTATGTTATCTTTTAACATCCCTTCCACTTGCCTGTTTACCTCATCTTTGTGAGCCTGTGGCAATCTGTACTGTTTCTGGTTAATTGGTGCTTGATCCACTCTAGTAGGTATTTCATGCTCTACCTCTGGTGTATATGTTAACTGGTCTCCTTCCAGCAAAAATATGTCATGGAATGACGCACAAATGGCTTCTATTGATGCCTACTCTTCTGAATTCACGCTTGGGTCTAACTTCAAGGATTCTAGCACCCTCTCCATTCTTTTTCTTATATCTACCTGCTTAATCTGATTCACCGATCTATAATTCGGTTCCTTAAAATTATCATAGCTAGTGAACTTGGGCCTAAAATCCTCCTCCATCAAGTAGTCCTTTTCCGATGCATTGAGTACGCAAGCGTACACCTTACCCTTGTCAACGTGCGTTATGGTTTCCCCCATATATACGCCCTCCGCTAGCTGCTGCTTGTGTAAAACAACAGTCCTAAGTTTCGTATTTACATGCATAGTAACTACTCTGGTTAACCTTGCATTCACTACCTCCATACAATTCTTAACCTTACTCACGGTTCCTTCCTGCCATGACATTAATGGAAAAGTAAGGATTCTATGCTTATTGTTATCATAGAATGATAACTGCTTGTCGAGCGCATCCAGTATGGTGCGTCCCCAAAGATAATCGCGGCCAATTATCCCATCAGCCGGGATATCTTTCCTATCGACTTCCACTGCGTGCATTCTAAAACTCATACCCTTAACTTCACTGTGCCCTATTCTGAGCGACCCCAATGTCCTAATGCACCCTCCAAACGCTCCGTTAAGCGTTCTTAAGTCCATTTGATGAATGTCTAGCCCCTTCCGTAAAACACTAGATTTTACGAGGCTAGTGTCCGCCCCTGAATCTACTAATAGCACTACCTTTCCACTAGCTGATTCCTTGCAGGGTATCTCGATGAAGGCATCACCTATCCTGCTCATAGCGAAGCAACCTCCTTTTGTTCCCAATATGGACGTGTATCCATTCCCCAACTCTTCGTGATACTGGAGAGCCTCCTGCTCCTCCTTCTCCTGGACTGTAGTTCCTACATTACTAGTCCCACGTATTTCCGGCCTTATTATTACTCTCTTTCTTTTGGCTTTCCAGTCTACTGGCCTCGACTGGGCCGCTGGAAGTTTCCCTGGTTCCTTTGTTGGGATTGTCTATCCCTGCATTCCGCTGCCCGATGTCCCATCTGTCCACACGAGAAGCATCTCAACCCCTGTTGGGTGTTGCGTATTTTTGGTTCACTTTTGGAATTCCAATTTGGTTGCTGCTGACCACTCCCAGTTTTGAAAGGATTTCTTCCTTGGTTAATTCCTTCTGTTGAATTTACTTGGGGACTACTGAAGTTACCCCTGCTGTCCCTCAAGGGTGCAACCGGGCGCCTCGTAGCTGGCTGCATTTTACTCTGATTCCATTCTGTGTCTCCATGGCACTGTCTACTTGCCTCATGACCATATGTTTGGCACTCCATACAGTAGGGCGTGTTTTTGCGTGTAATGCACTCATCCCTTGTATGACCTTGCTTACGGCAGAACGAACATGTGGGTGCCCTCTGTACAAACCCCTTGTACGGATTTCTCGGATTCGCGGCTCTGTTGTCGGAGACACCGGGATTATATGCTCCTCTGTATATGTTTGGGACGTAATTACTTCCATCTCTGTTCACGACAGCGGCGGTGAACATGTCCTGTCTATTTTCCAACATGTGTACCTCACCTAACCCAGCCGTACTCCGTTCCACGAGAACTTGTGCTCTAATCGCTTCCTCTACTAATTCCTCCAGAGATCCTGTTCTGCTATTCAGCATATGAATCTTTAGAACCGAGTTGCGGAGCCCCACCACGAAAGTTGTCAACACCGACTCGTCAACTTCGTGTAATAACGCTGTATCTCCAATGCCATTGTACTTATTCCTGATTATTTCCTGGGCCATCATCTGAAGTGACTCTAAACGCCTGGCAAAGGCACGTATGTCTTCACTTGCCAGCTGCTTCCCTACTCTTATTTCTTGGGTTATATCTTCCAAAGATCTCTCCTTCAGATAAGTTCTCCTTATAAGACTGTAAAGCTTGTCCACACTGGCGAATTGCTTTGGCAACACAAGGTTGTACGCGTCTCCAAATAACCTTTGCTTAACACAGTCGAAGAAATCCTGCAACTCATCAGGGCTTATACTTCGCTTTGCAAGCTCACAACCTTGAATGAATCTGTTAACTTCTGACCGTAAATCTTCTGAAGCTGCACCACTAAACACAGGTACTAGCCTGGCCACTGTCTTTGAAATCTCCTCTACACCCATTTTGCGTATTTTTGTTTTACTTATGACCGGTAAAACTTGAGCGTTATCTTTATGAGTGGTTCCTAGCTTCACTTCTCCCGGATCTGAGAGGTAATTGACCAATGACGGACTCAAACTAATTAGTCTTCGATCGTTTGTTCGTACAGGCGAAATACTGTCCACAGTATTGGGCCTTTCCTGTACCGTTACTGCTTCTGGCTCCTTTGGCGGATATACCTTATTTTTATTAGTTATCGGACTTCCTGTTGAAAAAGGCTTGACACCGATTTCAGATGCGCCAAACAAAAATCCCGCTTCCCTCTCTTCACTCAATACTAATCTGGGCTTTACCACTCGGTTTATCCCTTCTGGTGTTAGATACTCCGGCCAGCGCACTTCCGGTGGCAATGTCAATACCGTCTGTGTAATGCCAGCCGATGCTGATTTTGATCTCTCCCTATTCAGTGAGACCCTATTGGTCGTCCGTCCTCTTTTTAATTCCGCACACTCCTTTTCCAACAGCGATGCTGCTTCCTCTGTCTCCGTCAATCTCCGAGCAAGTTCCTTTACCCTATTCTCGAGATACTCTTTTTGTGCTCTCAAATCTTCTGTTTTCTCCTGAGATTTAAATAACTTTTCTTCTGTCCTTTTTTGGATTGCCGTTAAGGCTTGATCCGCTACTTCTAATGGTGACACAGCTCCTCCGGCGTTCGCCTGCCTCCACAATTCCTGAGCTTCTTCCCTGCTCGTACTCGCTTCGAACTGGTCAACTATTTTCCCAGTAAGCAGTTTCACCTCTGACTGTATTGATTTCAATCTGTTCCTTATTTCCTCGTCTGGCGAAACCAAACTCACAATCTCTTGTCCTAGTCCCTCTAATTCAGAACTAAATGTATCTGCCCATTCGTTGACCAGACTATTTATGTAGTCTGCGTAATTTTCCGCAAAATATTTTCCCTTGCCGTACTCAACTGCGTGAGGCAACAACAGTCCGTGATTTTTGTTGAACTCTCTCCCCAGATTTTGCAACTGTGTTATTCGCTTGCGGTAATACACGTTGTCCTTACGTAACCTGCCGTTTTTCTTAAAATTACGGACCAGTTCTGCAATCGCTTCGCCAATTTGCTCCTGCCTCAGCAGTAATCCTTGCGCTTCCTTCGTCATATCCCAAATTCCAGAACAGATGGCGTATCCCAATTACAAATAAAAATCCAATAATTGTTAAAACTTGTTATTAACTTATCCCAATATTTTATTCCATCTTACTTATTGATAAATACAAATTTATTTAAAAAAAACATTCCACCGTAAATTCTATCTTTATATGCATATTCTGCTATACTTGTTTTCCATCACAAAGTTCCTCTGTCTACCGGCGTCCATTAAGTCCTTCCATCAAAGCAAATTGGTCCTTGACTTCTTCACAAATACTCCTTGTTTTCCACTCACCATCTTTAATACTCCCAATGGCCATATGTTTGTAAAAACCGAAATTTAATTTGCCGGCAAAAGTGTCTTGATTCATTCCCGGAAATTTGAATCCATATTTAAAAATAAACCCGTAACGTATGCGCCACATAATAATAGCATTTAAATGTTTTCTTCAACTATGCTACGCAAATCGTAGTGTCCGAACTTCAAATACTTTGAAACAACAACACGTGTTGTAAACACCTCTTGAAATATTTTTGCCTAATACCCTAAGCTCAAATGCCAATCATTTAAAGCAAACCACAAAAATTCAGAACTTCAGAATTTAAACAATACAAAATAATTTAACTTTCTCAACATAGACCACATGGCCTTATAAACAATATAAATGTCCCTCACGACAAACAAATTCAAATCCCCTACAAAAAAAATCCTCACAGCTAGGATGAACATACATAGACCGTCCGATCATACTGACGGTTTATGGTTGCCATTCAAAGCTGCGTGCAACAGCGCAAACGCGCCTGTAGGTTGCAACTTCTTTGACCAGCGCTACGGCGCCTTCAGGGTCGCAGAAGTATCTACTTAGATTACGCTATTATACACTCTACTCACCCAAATTTTTTTCGATGTCATCTTTATTCCACAGTGTCCTTCAATGAGGTCCTTCGAATTCGTTGCAGGATGCCTCACTGCTTCAGGGTTCCTTGCCCTGGGATTACTCCAATAGGTCCTTTAGACCGGCTGCGCCAAAATGTTGGGGTATTGTCCTTGTTTGACGGGGGACGTCCTTCTGCTGCGTGCGTGTATCTGAAAAGCCTAAATCACTCTTTGTAAAAATCACTACATTACACTTTTAGTTTTAAAATCACACGCCTTTATTACTTAGAATACTAACTCTTATATACTATTTACAATTCATAATTACAATACAAGAACTGACCTTTCTGGTGTTCCAGTTTCGCACCTGTTAATTGGTGTCAGTTGGTCAAGCCAACTGTCCTACGCCAATCTGAAATGATGATGGTGCATTCTAACTTTGAATGCCCTTCGGTGGCTCGACTGCAAAACTGTAGCACCCTAAAAGTTTACATAATAAATATTACATAGGTAATATTAATTCTAAGTACTCGCACCCTAAAAATATGTGCTTTCTTAAGTAACTTTAACACATGCTAATCACACAGATTGTGTGGCATCTGTTAGGAGTCGATGATGTGAGGCACTACGCGCAGGCAGCTTGATTCTAGCTCACAACACCGCTCTTGCAGGTTGTGGAAAAACTTTGGTACAAACTTTCCTTATTTATTGGTTAAATGAACTCAATCATACATGTACACCAGCAGCCTTCAGTGGTATCGCAGCTGCTCTTTTAATTGGCGTCAAAACGTTACACAAAACTTTTAAGTTGCCAGTACCAATTTTAGAAAATTTAGTACCAAACATTTCCGTAAATAGTAAATATGCCAGGTATATAATGACATCTCCGTTTAATTATTATCGATGAAATTTCTATGTGCCCTGTTCTAATATTAAAAGCATTAGATTAGTTCTTGAGAGATTTGTGTTCAGACGATCACAATAAAAATAAACTGCTTTTATTATCTGGAGATTTTCGGCATATATTGCCAGTTGCTCCACATGGTACACGTTCCACTTGAATTCAAAATGGTGTTACTGTTTGTAACGAGTTTGCTTCGTTCCAACATGTGACCCTCGCACAAAATTTGAGAGGCCAGAGGAAATATAATTTGTTGAATTTTTTAAAATGATCGGTAATTGAGAGGCAAGAGAATTCCCAGTGTTTGGTCGAAATGTGAACGAAATTTTGATTTTGGTCACCGACTAACACTTGTGCTGAGAAGACATGTTTTTTTCCGACAGTGTTTGCTCATTTTCTGCGCCTATTGTTTGCGTTTTCCTTTTTTAATTTCTACCTCTCGTTATTATCTCTCAATTCTTGTTTTTATAGTAATTAAAAAAAAAACTTACCTGTTTAAGTTTAGTTAGGTACCGATGGCTCCAGGGCTGCCGGACATTGAGGCGAATCCGTTCGCCTTGCTATCCGGCTCCCCAGTAAAAAAAACGAAAGACAGCAAAAAATAAATCCATCGAATTTTTTCCAAACCTACCTAAACTCCAATAATAGAACAAAAAATTTGTAGTGGTTAGCTCTACTGATACCGAAAAATCACTATCACAGTATTCATGCTTTCTAGTCCATACATCGCTGAATCTCATAAGCAATGATATACTCACCATTTCCGAGGTCGTGATGGTGATTTTGTCTTATTAGTGAAAGATAGAAATGCTGCCCAAAAACTCATTGCTGCAAAGCAACTTCACGGAATCTGCCCCATTTCAGCCAAATATTACAACTGTTTGAATTTCGTCAAAGGCACCATTTTCGCCCCCTTTCTAAGCAATACGAGGGCGGATTGATATTGAAGCTACTTAAGTAGGAAAAAAACATTTTTTTTTTCAAAAACCATTTATTTCTCAACATAGTCTCCTTTTACTTCGACACACTTAGTAAGACGATATTCCAACTTTTTTATACCATCTGAATAATACGATTTCGGGAACCCCTCAAAATACGCGTTAGTTTCGGTAAACACTTCTTTGAGATGAATCTTTTTCCTGCGAGCCATTTTTTCAAGTTTGGAAACAGGAAAAAGTCACTAGGAGGTAAATCTGGACTACAAGGTGGATGATTAACCAATTCGAAATGTATTTCACGTAATTTTAGCATCGTATCTAAGGCTGTGTGAGCCGGTGCGTTGTCTCGAAGAAAGAGCATTTTTTTCTTCTTTAAATGTGTCGTTTTTCCTTGGTTGCATCAATCAATTGATCCAATAATGCACGATAATACTTTCCTGGGATTGTGGATCCTTTTTCAAGATAATCGATGAGCAATATTCCGTGTGCATCCCAAAATACAGTGGCCATAACCTTGCCAGCCGATTTAACTGCCTTCGCCTTGATATTTGGTTTCAGGTGTGTAGTGGTGGACCCACGTCTCATCAACAGTTATTAATCGACGCCAAAAATCAACAGGATTACGCTTTATCGTGTCCAAACCCCGCTGTGAAATGGTCTGTCGAACTCGTTTTTGTTCGACACTGAGCAAACGCGGCACCCATCTTGCCGATAGCTTTTTCATATGCAAATGTTCATGCAAAATGTTGAACACACGTTCATATGATATGTTTACCATTTCAAGAATCTCACGCATCTTGACTCGGCGATCATTCATAAAGATATCGAGGATTTTCTTGATATTATCTTCAGTAACCACCTTTTTTGGCCTTCCTGTTGATGGTATGGTTGCAGTGCTTGTTCGGCCGCGTTTAAATTCAGCAATCCAATATTTTGCCATTTAATCTGACGGAGCAGACTCACCGTAATGTTTATCGAGCTTTTCTTTTATCTCTTCCGCCGTTTTCCCTTTCAAATAATAGTGTTTAATCACACAACATTAATGGGAAGATGCAGCCTAGCGGAGTAGTATTAATTACATTCGATTTGTATCACCTTCCAGAAAAAGTTTACATCGCTTTGGGAAAGGTTCAAGTAAGACAATACATTTCTAGCCCTATGCGCTGCAAAAACTGCCAGTTACTTAAATATACTAAAAAATTCTGTAAAAGGGCACCTTCATGTGTCAGTTGCAACCTACCTCCCCATTACGCCTAAGATTGTACCCGGACATCCTGTGCTAACTGTTCAGACCAGCACTCCACCTCCTCAGCAGAGTGCTACAAATTTCAACTGGAAAGAGAAATTATCAATAATAAAACCAAAAACAAAATAAATTCAGAAACTATCAACCTTTCAGGGCCCCACCGCCACTTCATCAAATAATAAATTTCCAAACGATCCACTCTCCTCAACTGAAAAACCTATACACACAAACTCTGACACACACTCTCTCGGTTCCCCAAATACCTGTACCACCTATCACTTAAACTCTGAACTGCCTTTTCTTGAACTCGCAACCTCTAGTACACACACACACTCCAATTACACCTCTGGCTACATCTCACTCACAAAAACAACTTACCGCAAACTCATACTGATCGTTCCACTGTGAGGACTAAAATCTTCTGTGAGAAATTTTGGCCCACAATACAGGTGACAGAGTCGCTACGCAACTATCTCCACACACACATCAAAAATAATAGCCCCGAACCGAAGCAACTACATTCGAAATTTAGCGAAAAACTACTTACGTTGTACCCAAGCAGCGCAGCAGTGGTGGGAGAACAAACCACCAGCAGCATATTATACCATTTGGAATACTAACTAGGATTACAACAAAAGCAACCTCATGCACAGCCAACGATCTTGCCAATCACCGCTACGCTTGCGAAGAGAGAAAAAACTAAGCAACGAAGAATACAACATATGCATGCAGGACAAGAGAAGGTGAGTGCACGAAATCAAGCGGTGGATTTTGCCGAATACGCTCGCTCGGTAAATTTTACACTAACAACACGCAGCAACGAGAGCTAAGCACAAGAGGGACTACGACAGAGCGAGCACCAAGCCCACCGTCAACAAGTACAAAGCAGAAGGAGGAATGAGAACGAATATGCTAACTCCAAGTTAAATTGAAATATACTAATATTTAACAACAACAACATTACAGGATTTCGGACAGCGCTGCTTGCAGCCAATAATACTGCAGGCCAACCAGAGGTCGCTAAAGTGAGGTGGCTGACCGACAGTAGTTGAATGTGGCCCAAAGGCGAAATGTTACAATAACAACAAGCCTGGCCACAACAACAACAATCGAGGCGATTAGCTGAAAGCGATACCGCCCAACGGAAGTGAAACGGTGGCCCGCCAACAACAACATGCACGAGCCGCTGTGACAAATTGGGCTATATAAGCCGTGTGGTCCAAACAGCAGTCTCTTCTTCAGGGAATAGCCTCCGAGCCGACAACAGCCTTCAGAACCATACGCCGTCGAGACTTAGTAGGAACATCAGGTTTCCAATCGATTTCTTACTAAGTTACGTACACAACCAGGACATAGCAACTCAATAAGAACACCAGGTTTCCAATCGGTTTCTTACTGGGGTACCTATGTTACTGAGACACATACTTTACTAAGACCAACACGATACAGAGCCGTCGCGACTTAGTGGGAACATCAGGTTTCCAATCGATTTCTTACTTAGTCACGTACACAACCAGAACATAGCAACTTAGTAAGAATATCAGGTTTCCAATCGGTTTCTTACTGGGGTACCTGTGTTACTGGACCATACACTTGCCAAGACAGAAAGACTGAACGAGTACACAAAGGTTAAGTCTATTGTATAGGAATAGGATTAATAAGTAGTTTTGTTTGATTTTTTTAAATTTAAATGAACACCATAAACAAACGACCCCTGGAGCCGCTGAGTTTACCCCAGCTATAAAACGAGTCGTTACACCACATCGCAGATCTCTGGAAACTTTGATAAATGCAACTCAAATTTTAATTCAGTTCACATACCTCCTTTCCACAAGAAAACCCCTTTGTCCAACTTTTCACATATTTTGCCAGACAACGATTCTACAATATAAATGCAGTCTGTAGAAAATAACAATAATTTAAGCCCTGTCTCCCGCCTCTTCCCCCACCGTACACACGTAAATTTTATCTTAACATTTTTTGATTTTTGCATATGTCCATTAAAATAATGCAGTGGAACATGAATAGTTACAGCAATAATTACAATGAATTATCATTACTAATAAATGAATTCTCACCAGACATTATAGTTATTGAAGAGACTCATCTACCGTCCACGAATAATAACTCATTTGTACCCAAAAATTTCTCTGAATATTTCCACAATCTTACAATTCATCAGCTCAACAAGGTGTCGGACTTCTAATCAAAACATATCCACAATAGTCCTACAGGTCAACCTCAATCCCTCTTTCAATATAATAAATAGCTACATACGCCCCTCACAAGAATTGACCGCCCGGAGCCTATCTGGTATTCTACTTTCGATCAATGAGACTTGTCTCATTATGGGCAACTGCTGCTATATGCCTGGAGTCCTGCAACAATGCCTGGAGCCCTCTTTGGGGCTCAAGGCAATCCAATAAGAGGGGAAATTCTATGGGACACTTCATATTAAATGAAAACCTAGTTATTGTAAACGACGGATCGTCAACTCACTTTTCATCTTATAATACATTCACCCTTATCGATCTGACAATGTGTTCTGCCCAATTAACACCTCGTTGTTCATGGAAAATTGTTGAGAGTCTTCATAATAGCGACCATTATCCGATAATTGTTGAACTTGCAACTCATTTAAGTTTTCACAAATTTAAACCCAAACCAAAGTTCAAACCCGATCTCGCCGATTGGGCGTTATTTCAGAATAGTCGCTTTAATTAAACCTCACGATTCCATGTGTCCAGCAACATTAACTGTGAAGCAACTAAGTTTTATAAAGGGATTCGGTTCGCAGCTAACATTTCCATTCCTCAGACCAGACCATTTCTGGTGAAAGCTACTGTTCCTTGGTGGAATAGTGACCTAAATCGGCTTAGAAAAGAAAAACAAGTCCTCTGGCACAGTTATAAACTTCTTAGAACCACTTCAACTTTAATCGCTTTCAAAAAAGCTAATGCTTGTTTTCAAGAAAGCTTCTAAAACTGACAGGTCGATCTGCCTCCAAAAATTTACATCAGAAATAAATCCGAACACTTCTATTCAAAAGATATGGTCTGACACCAAAACACTTACAGGGAAAAAACTACTAACAAGATACAAATTTTAAGCTCTGCCTCAAATCAAATTACCTCACCTCTTGAAATAGCTAATTATTTTGCTTCGTATTGGGCACAACTCTCAAATAATATAAATTTTCACCCAAATTTCCACCTATTTCATATCCAGTGGTAAAAAATTGTCCGCCCTACGTAAAATATAGAATCCTGAACCTGTACAACAACACCCTATACCAAAGTATTTATCCACAAAGCTGAGGAACAGCTACCATCATTCAAATTTCCAAACCCAATAAGCCCAATCTCGAAGTTAATAGCTACCGTCCAATATCCTTCCTGCCTTACATAGGGAAATTTATGGAAAAAATAATAGCTCAGAGGCTAATGTGGTTAATTTCTAACAACAATCTGATACGCTAACCGATCTCACGCTAACCAAGTCGCTTTTCGAAAAAAAAAACGAAGCACAATAGATATCCTACTCCATCTAAACCATTATATGTCAAACGTTCTTTCAAATAAAAACCACGTAACAATATTGACAACTGATTTTGAAAGAGCTTTCGACCGCATAGGCGCGCATGTAGTGTTGCATCAACTTGCGACCTGGAAATTTGTTCCGAAAATCTTTCTTTATCGGCCGCAGGTTACTAGTTAGAGTTGACTCAGAAATTTCCGGCCCGTTCCCGCCCATCAATGGGATACCGCAGGGGTCTCCTCTCTCAGTTGCTCTTTTCATTATTGCCTTTGACCAACTAAGCTAATTTTAGCCAAATTCAAAAATATTAAACATTCAATTTATGCTGATGATGCTATTATCTTTTCTAAACAAAATGATGATAATATAGATAACGTTAAAATTTGGGCAATGACCTCGGGAGGTAATCTTTCTATAGAAAAATGCAAAATATTGCACATATGTGAAAAACGAGATGTAGTAATTTCACTTTAAGGTACAACAGTATAAATATAGAATTTGTTATCTACGAGTATTTGAAAATATTGGGAGTTATATTCGATGCAACATTGGTTTGTATTAAGAAAATGCCTAGCTGCCTGCTTAAATCTTTTAAAATCTTTAACATCCAAAAACTTTTTAATTCCTGTTACCACTTTACTTAACATTACCAGATCGCTTGTACTTTCCACAATCGATTACGCTCTTTATGGATGGTGCGCCGTTAGTCATCTGAAACAACTGTATGCAGCCTACCACGCAGCAATTCGCAGGAGTATAAGCGCTTTCACCTTCACAGCTACCACAAATATCTTAGCAGAAACAGGATTTCCTTCAATTCTCAATCGAGTTACGACTAACACAATATCATACCAAAACTTTTAAATTCGAACAACCAACTAGTACTAGAGTACACAAGAAAGGTGCTCAAAGAAAAGAAAGAGCCAAGAAATAAATCAACAATCAACCATTGCCTTGAAATTGCTAAGAAGCGTCCACATAGAGTCCAAGGTAAAAACCAACCACCGTGGCGCCTAAAAGAGTCCTCATTCATTTTAACTTTATATAGCCCAACTAAACAATCAACTAATCCAATGGTTTATCGACAAAGTTTTAATGAGCTTGCGGACTTACTAAACCAATGGACACTGATGGATCGGAAACAGATAACAGCACAACTTTCGCCGTGGTTCAACATAATGGCCAATTAATTACTGTCGGGTCTATCGGACTTCACTGTACCGTTTTTACCGCAGAAGTCTTAACCTTAAATATTGCAAACATGCCACAAAAACGAAAGGAAAGTTTATTATTTGCACCGACAGCTACAGTAAAATCAAAACTATTAAAAATATTGGCCAGTGCTCTTATTGGAGACATTAGAAAGATTTGCATCAAACATCCAAATAAGATCAGACTAATGTGGGTCCCGAGTAATGAGGGCATGCCTGGAAATGAGTTTTCTGATGATGCTGCAAATGAAGCCATCCGTTTACCTTGCTTTCCGTTTCACACCTCCGAAGAGAAAGACCTTTTGAGGCTCATCCACAATCATCTAACGTCAATTAGATCCGCTGAGTGGTATAACTATAGCCCCCGTTACAAAAAGTTTAACTTCAACTGCCATAAAATCATCTACCCCGCCAGCATCTTCTCCCGTCTCCGATTGGGGCACACAAAGCTTACCCACCAACATTTGCTGTGTGGAGACCCTGCTCCTACTTGCCCATTTGGCACTCTTCCAGCATCTAAAATAGCACAAGGTAAACGTTTTCTTGTACCCCGCATTTAGTTGACTTCTTCTGAAAGTTGGAATTATGTTGAGAAATAGAGTATTCACGCGTGGGCAGATATATGTAGCTGCAAGAACAGTTCGGTCATTTAATAATAATAATAATTTACCTTTAGTAGTTTCCCCAATGGCCGACACTGCGACCTAAAAGATCTTTTGTGTCATACTACATTTGTCATCAATGATCCATGTGATCACAATTGTCCGATCTACTATGCCCTATAGGTTTAGTACCGGCGTTTCTTCCGTAATGCCATAGCATTTCGTCCGTTTGATGATGTCAAATCGTCACAATAATTTATCAGGTGCTTTTCTACCTAGATGATCGTTCTCTAGAGAAAGAAAGTAGCTGAAAGTCATTATCCTTCATTATCTTTTCCGCTTTATGGATGAATTTGAGCATGTCCATAACATGAGCATTCTTTATTTCTTGCAGAGCCAGCTGGTCGCGGTGGAATATATTCATTCTGGTTCTTGCCAACGCAATGCAGTCGCACAGTATGTGTTCCGTGGTTTCTTTTTTTCTACACAGAGCCGGCACTCCGCATCATCAAGGATGTGGATTCTAGTCAGGTGATATTTCAGGTAATAATGACCTGATAGAAAATCTACTGCTTTGCACATATTGCGCAATTCTTTCTTGTAGGTGAATGGCCTTACCAGTCTTTTGGCTTGGCGAAGCCCCTCTATCCCTTCCCTGTGTGACATTCCGAGACTATGTTCCCAGTTATCTACCCTGGATTTAGCCTCCGCCCAGTTGATACATCAATATGGCTCCGGACCTATGAGGCTTGCTGCGGAATTTCTATGCCTTCAATCCCCGAGTGACCCGGGACCCAGCAAATTGCAACCTTATTTGCTGCCCCTAGAGATTGTAGGTTGTTGAAGCATTCTTCCACCAGTTTCGATTCTAAATAATATGAAGCTTATGCCTGTAATGCAGCTTGACTATCTGAATAGATAGCTATGTGTGCGCCCTTGATACCCGTTTTCAGATTTATCCTCGCACAGATTGAGATTGCTTGAATTTCAGTCTGAAAGACGCTAGGCCACCTGCCCATTGGTTCTGAGATTTTGGTATTTGGTCCATAGACCCCTGCACCGACTCCGGTGTTTGTTTTTTAACCATCTGTGAACCATTCTAGACTTCTAGGGTCGACTCAAGGTCCTCCTATGTCCCATTCATCACGGCCTGAGATAATAATCTCAAAATTGCGATCAAACTGTCGTTTTGGAATCATATAGTCCGTTATTGAGCAGATTATGTTTTGATCTGGTATGTTATTTAAAATATTGAAATGACCATAGTCATGAGGTTCTTGTCTAGACAAGATCTTCATCTTTAATGCGCTTCTAGCAGCACATTTTTTCACGAAAGCGTGTAGTTGGGATAGTCCTAGTCTTGCCTCAATAGCAGCGGTTGGGCAGTTTCGCATGGCACCGGTGATTGCCACGCAAGCCTGCCTATGAAATCTTGTAAGTATTTTCTTACCAGATTGTTTTGTTGTCTTGGGCCACCACACAAGGGATGCATAGGTAATGATTGGTCTAACCATCATTACATACATCCAATGTATCATTTTTTAGTCTAGACCCCATGTTCTACCAAAGAGACTTCGATATGCCCACATTGCTCTTGTGGCTTTGTTTATTACCGAGTTTACGTGAGAGTTCTAATACTGTCGCTTATCCAGAACTACACCTAGATATTTGACCTCATCGGAATATTCTATATTGATTCCCTCAACAGCTATTGTACCAAGGTTCGATTTTAATCTGTTTGTAAAAGGAACGAGAATGGTTTTGCTAGGATTCACGAATAGCCCCTCTGCGCGATACCATTCTGAGATGAAGGCTAGAGCCTGATTCATAATGTCTGATACTGTTCTTTCAAATTTGTCACTAATAATGACAGCAAGATCGTCAGCATATTCAATTGCTTCGAAGCCTAACCCTTGTAGTTTCACTAAGAGATCGTCAATAACTAAATACCATAGAAGGGGTGACAACACACCGCCTTGGGGACAGCCTTTCTTTGCCTTGACTGATACAGCCTCGTTTTCCGGAGATGAGCTAATTTCTCTACTTTTTAACATCGTTTTAACCCACCCAACAGTCGGTTTATCGATATTTTTGCAGAACATAGCCCCCTCTATAGAGTCGTAACCGGTATTATCAAAGACGCCGTCGACATCTAAGCACATAAAGCAATTTTCGTGGAATATTAAGCTTTCTCTATCTTTGTTACAAGGTAATGAAGCGCTCCCTCCGTGGATTTTCCCCTATTATATGCAAACTGTGATTGGTGCAGAGGTGTTGTTCTGTCTAGCGTTTCTCTAATATGTAGATCCACCAATATTTTCATAGTGTTTAGAAGAAACGACGTCTGACTGATAGGTCTGTAAGATTTAGGCAGTTCGCTGGACCTCTTGCCCATTTTTGGAATAAATACCACATTGACTTTACGCCATATGGATGGTATGTACTCCCTGCTGCAACTGTTCCTAAATATATCAAGAAGTGATTCAAGCATTATATCCAGTCCTCTTATCAAGAGGGCTGGAAAAATGTTATCCTCACCTGGTGTCTTGAATGGTTTAAAGGACCCAACAGCCCATTTAAACTTGTCTGGGGTAAATATTACTCCAGACAAACACCAGGATCTTTTGTCTAATACGGCCCATTGGTCGCATGACGGTTGATCCAGTGTCATTGACACTCTAGTTGACCCCGGGAAGTGCACTTGAAGCAGGTATACTAAAGTGTCGCTCCTGTTCATTGCGTAAGACCCATCTGGTCTTCTTAAAGTTGTAACACCGTTCGAGTGTTCTTTGCGTAAAGCTTTATGGACTCTAGCGCTCTCTGGCGTTTCGACTATGCTTTCGCGAAATTTTCTCCAAGACTCACGCTTGGATCTTCTTAGTTCTTTGTTGTATTTTGTCAGAGCGACCCTATAGTTGTCCCACACTTTCGTGCGTTTACAACGATTTTCTTATCTCTTTACGCATATTTGGAAGCTTGTCATTCCACCATGGGACCTTGCGAGTCACATTGTGAGTTTTGACCACAGTGCTTTCATGATATGCTGAGATTATTATATCGTTTAGTCGATACACCGCCTCCTCGAGTTCACCAACAGACTTATACTTGTAGGCAACGAATAGGATCTTGATTCTAATAATACTCCATATAGTCTCCAATTTGTTTTTTTTTTTATTGAAGACTTCATTTTTTAATTCAGATTCACTTGGTAGGTCGAATCTTATATGCAAGTGATCTGACACAGAGGGCTCGTCAGATACATGCCAATTCCTGTCAAAGTTGGCGATGTAAGGACTGGTTAGAGTTAGGTCTAGTACCTCTTCTCTAACCGCGTTAATAAAGGTTGGCCTTGCACCCTTATTGCATATGTTTGTGTTTTTGCTTAAGAGAAAACTTAAGAGAGACTCACCCCTGTTGTTGATGTCCGAGCTTCCCGCATGATGATGCGCGTTTGCATAGCAGCCAATCACGTACTGCAGATTGTTACCTTGGTAGTGCCCAATAAGACCCTGCACCTCCACGGGTGGCATAATGTTGGAGTCACCTGGAAAGTAGGCGGATGCACAAACAATTTCCTGCGCTCCCTTCTCTGTTGAGACTTCAACAAGGATATCTACTAGATCTTGAATAGTGAGTTCTGAAATGAGAAAATAGTTAGTATTAAAATCAATCATAATCGCCGCTCTGGGCCGCGAACAGTGATAATAAACCAACTTGCATCCCTTGTTTGAAAGACCTTTGATTTGGCCCCCAATTATCCATGGCTCTTGTATTAAGGCGGCGAATCCCTTGCACAATGTGGCCGATGCTCCTTTAGCATGGTGCAAGTTCGCCTGTAGCACTTTAAGAGTGCTCATTCTCGGCGGCATTCCGCAGCGAGTTTCTGGAGCCTCGCGCCCAAAAGCATCCTAATTTTTGTGGTCCCTATGACCACCAGTATTCTTGGCTTTTGGTTTTTGGTGCTGAGGCGCTTTCGGCGCATGCCATACTGCGGGATCGCGTTTTATTGTTGTCGTTCTAGGGCGGCTTTGCTAGTCGATGGTTTGTCGGCCTCCACTTCGTTGGACCTTGTGTCCCCAGCATGCCCTTCAGCACTGCTCCCGAGTGTCGGCGTTGTTTGTTCTTTTGCGCTATCGCTGGCTTTCTCTGCGTCTTTGTTGCTCTTTAGAATGAGACGCACGTGTCCATAGCGATAGGCTATATTCCCCTTGCGACAGTTTAGACAGTGATTCATCGTCCACCGCGATAACCAGGTGAAGTGACGCACCTTCGGTTGACCTCTGTATCACCTTCCAATTCTTCGCTGCCATTTAATTCTGCGCCCCAATGGTCGCAAGAACTTTTTCGTTGGTGAGCTCGGTGCTTTGTTTGAAGTAGCCTCTGACCACATACGTTTTTAGAAAATTTGATTCCTCAACGAGTGTCATCTCAAAACAACATTTCCCTTTTATCAAGCAAGTAACCGTATTCTCATCCAAGTAACCGTATTCTCGTTTGAGCATAGGAACAGTAACCACCCATTTCTGTGTGCTAGGCCCTTAAATACTGGCTTTTCGTTATTGTCGCTGACCTCTATCATTACGTCAATAATGGTGTCCTGGATAAGAACCAACTGTTCTTTTGAGACTGGCGCCCTTACTAAATCGGTCATAACAATTCCCAGCCGTATAATACTGGCCATCTGACTGAACGTTGGCTTACCTACATAAGGTGATACATAAGGTCCTTTTAGCAGTCTCTAAAGCTTTTTCCATAGAGTGACCACTTGTCATCGCTTGCTTGAAGTGTCTCTTCTCTGCCGACGTAATTTTTATGAAGTTCCCTTTTAAGTTCAGATTGCTTAGGTCTGAACCAATAACCCAGATTTCTCTTAGGTCACACTGTTGTTGTCACCACACAGTGTATCAGTGTCAGAAGAGTCCATTAACTCATGACCCGATTCCAGATTCTGTGGTGGTGGCAGCGAAACCCGAAAAGTTTCATTCTTTGCATCTGCAATCAACACCGTAGATGATAATGCGGGGCATAGTTGGTCAACAACACCTACCAACGTAGATGTTGTTGTGATTTGGTTAGGTGCATGTCCAACTACTCTGCACTCAACCGAAGTTAAGCTCTCCAGCCCAACAGCTGGCTCGGTCGCAATGACCGACGATGATTGCCCATCAGCAGATTCATCGTTTATTTTTAGTTCTTGTTTTTTTTTTTTTGTTAGGTCCATATAAAATGCCACGAGTATTAGGGAATATAGGTCACCCATGTCAGAGCCCTTTTACCATGGGAAGGCATTTAATTAAAACCGGAGGTCACCAGGTATCCGGAGTTCACATATTCGAGACTAACCACCCTATTAGCCACGCATCCCTCGGCATATGCTGTTCCACCTTGGATTAGGAGTCTGTCTATCTTAGCCAGTTATGCATTAAGAGACTTTTGTGTGCCATTAAATATAGCACGTCACCAGTCCCCAATCGCACATCTGTTTCCAGCCGTCACCACATGGAGGTGATAGATCAGGTTTCCGTCAGAAACTCTATTACGGCATGTACCTAAGTACGTGTTAGTCCCCTTGAATTACCAGCGGCTCTGACAGTAGGTCATTTGATGCCATCAAGTTTTATATTTGTGACACTAATGAACAATGCAATTCAAACCAAAAGATGAACCCGTTGTTACAAAAAATATTGTTTTTACCGAAATGTTGGCACATTTGACTATGTAATGCATATGTATGTATATTCTAAGTGAAATAATTAAAAGTAACCAAAAGAATTATCATTTTTCTTGAGTTCAATTGTTAACTGCACGGGTGACCGAGCTTCGCACATACTTTTAGCTCCAAATTTACTATTTTTAAATTAAATGGTTTATTTACTTTCAATTTTAATAAAATCAATTTAAAAAAATTTGTTTCAAAGTTAATAAAATCAATTCAATAAAATATTAATTGAAAGGAACATATTGTTTATGTGGTGGAATCTCGACCACTGGGCGACTCTAGTTTATTTAGTTAAATAGGTTTCTAATGCTTCAATACGAGTAATAAACATAATACCAGAAAAATTTGCCGTATACAAATATTTTTCAAAATAACAATTAACTCGGAATGTGCTAAGTTAAAGTAACTTTTCCCGTTATATATTTAAAAATTTGACTTGTAACCAAACATCTGCGTACTTTAGCTACACACAAGCATCACAATGGTAGTACCAAAGGTATACGAGTACGACAGGTAATTTTTAAACCTCAAAGAGATTTGTTTCACAATTTAAATTGATTGTTTTTCCTTCTAAGTATATTTATAAAATAACATCCATCGAATATATGCATTACGGCTCCTAAACTGTCTCTTAGAATAAATGCACCTAATACCCTAAACTAGCAATATCAAAATGGCCCTGACCGACAATCTAACACAAACCCCTACAAAAAAAACCCCTTGCAGACCATCAGTTAAAGTTGCCCGTAGGGCTGCAGAAGTCTCTAGGTCCCAATTACACTATCATTCATATCGACGCTTAGAGATCATCTTTTCTAATTGGAGGTTTATGGCTCTTACGTGATGGCATCCTCAGCGGTTGCTGGTTCGCTTTTCTTTCTTCAGATACGCTTAAAAATTTGTCCTGGGTTTCCTACAGTAGTTGCAGGATGCTTTGCCTGGGTTAGGATCGGTTCAAAACTCGTCCTGGGTTTCCTCCAGTAGTTGCAGGTTGCTTTGCCATCTTCAGACTCTCTGGGTTTCCGCCTGTAGCTTACTGAAGCCAAAATGTTGGTCCTGGGATGATCCAGGGATGGTGGGTCCTTTCGACCGGCTGCGCCAAAAATATTGGGCTATCCACATATATTAGCCGATGCCACCAGCTGTGCCAAAAATGGTACGACCATACCAACACAATTGGACTCCCATTCACATCCTTGGTGTGGACCATTGAGGCGCTTTATGTTGCTGCCAGAAATCCCTGTGTTTTAAAGGCGCTTGTAGCTTCCAGGAAAATAAAACACATCACTTCTTTTATATTGATTTGAATAATTTAGTTAATTTTGATTTGAATTATCTGTAACTTCAGTTAAATATTGAAGTTAATGCATTCAATGCTCTGTGTTGACATGGCATAAAGAAAAATGAATATTTGAGAAAGCAAAATGCACACAGTGCATATTAAGCCCCGTTTAAGGCACGTTTAGTCTTGACGAAACAAACGTACCGTAATAACACAAAAATTCCGAAGCGAACAACTGCTTTCAAACTGTATGCAAATCAATGTGAACGAATTGTCTCTTACGGACGAAACCTTACATTTACTTCTGTAGATTGCAAAATATTCAAAATATAGTAAAACTATTCCGCGCCGAAATACAATTAAAGGTTAAAGAATGTAGTAGCGATCGAAATAATGTGAGATTATATAGAAGTAGTTTCGCAAATTCAATAGTGAAATATGATTCTAACGATATTATAATTGATTCTAATAAGGTGGCGATAAATTTAGTTCCGCGAAATTTCGATGTATTTAATTGCGGTGATTTATCATTACTTTTTCATTCTATGGTGCATTACATTTCCGTTCAGAGATTATATCAGGTAACAATGAAACATTTACATTATATTGTCATAAAGGTCACTGTTGACGGTTGGTTATTTAAAAATATTGAAATTTTGAATCGTAAGCTAGGAGAGGAAAAGCATACTTCAGTTTTGATACAGTTGTTTGTGATGATAATCGGGAGCAAGCGAATTATCCTGTTGAATTTTTGATTACTTTGACTGTTAGAGGTTTGCCTCCACACAAATTGATTTTGAAAGAGAATTTCATTGTATTGCTTATGTGTAATTTAAATAAAGGCAAATGATTGGTGAAACGAACTCGAATTCATGTTAAACGAATGCATTGGAATTCAATTGACTACGAAGTTTTGATTAATTGCACGCAGCAAAAGATTCTTAATTCCACGGGTTCACTTAACTTATTCTGGTACAATATGACCATTTACTTTTCAACGTTTCCAATCATTACAATGACTATAAATAACTCACAATGCCAAACATTTAATATTGTAAGTATATTAGTACGGCCACCGGTATTTACTCATGGGCAATTGTATGTTGCTGCCAGTAGAGTTCGATCTTTTGATGGATTGCGATTCTATACTTTAGATACTTCTGACCAAGGTCATTTATCCAGAGATCAACATTGTTTTTAGAGAAATTATTCGACTTTAATTCCAAGAACAAGGGACTTTTCACCAATATATTATACGTAATAATGTTCTCGCAATAGAATAAATTTCAATGTTTTTCCATGGATAGTCTCACATGAATGATTGTTTTTATATTTAAATTTGTTGTAATCGTGAATCTTAATGAATGAATGATTGCGGTCTTCTCCATAAGGTATACCGTGGTGGATGAGCTCAGTAGGTCAAATTTTGATCTAAGCCAAATTTTTGGATTTCCCTAGAGTGCAGTCGAATTTCGGCTGCTGGGTTCCACTAGTTATTATTAATTAATTAATTTGTAAGATTTGCCTACTTATTGTTACTCTTTTGTTAGAAGACACAATAAATAAATACATAAAAAAATATTATTTTTCCTGATGTTGTTGGTGGTGGATAAGCATCCATAATAGTGTTGGGTGTCGCGCATTGAACACTCCACGGTAGTGAAGCGCTGGTAGTAGTGCCGTTAAGGAGAGCGAGAGAGTAGGATCTGGCTCTGGTTTCTGCTACATCGACAGCCAAATTGGAGAAGTCGTTACACTGAGTGGAGACAAATTACACTAGTTTACTGAAAATGTACATTTGATGTGAAGTGACTTTTCTTATGTATTTTCATCTCCTGAATTCGAAAATCAAGGTTAGATTTTTTTTCATGGAATAGTTTTTGAGATATTGTAATTTTTGTATTTTTTCGACCTTTTTTCACGTGGCAAATCATATCTCGAGCTAGAAATGTCGGGTCGTTCCGTGATACCCAATGCAAGGTATTGAGATGACGAACAAACATGTATAATCGGATCTTTGATTGGTAAAGCGGTTCAAAATATATCGATGAAAATAGGGAAAATTTTCAAAAAAATTATATTTTACAGTGATTCTGTGCCGGCGGAAAAGTACAAATCGTTGAAAAAACGTCTGGGTTCTCTTCATGTACATAAAGATGATACTTTAACGTAAGAACTAAGACCAACTAGAAGAAAATCGACCGAAAAATGACAAAGTTATAAGCAATTGAGTGAATAAATCCAAATCCCATATTTTCCGAATATTTTCCGACAATTGATTGGGTTTAAACGCTTGCAATACATTCTTGACATTTTTGTGGGTTAGAATTAGTTGTGGCTCTTGATTTGTCTCCGGTTGCCTTTGAGATCCGTTTCTCTAGTGAGAAACCATACATAGTCTCCCAACATTGCTTTATCCCAATATCCTTGATAGCGGCGCTCAATGGTCTTACTTTGTTGGTGAAATCTCTCGCCGTGTTCGTCACTTACGTCACCAAGATTGACCGGAAAGAATTTCAAATGCGAATCCAAGAAATGAATTTTTAGAGACATATTTACACTTGTAAGAAATAAATAAAATGGTAAAAACAATACAATAGAAAACAACCAGGAAGGAAATAATGGCATTCCGTACCCATCTTCTTGTAGTTCTTCAGCAAATCGGTAATAATTCCCTCGTAGTTAGGGCTTTTAGTGTTCCCAAGAAAATTGGTAACAACCAGCTGAAATGAATTCCAGGCCTCGTTTTCGACGGGTGTTAAATATTTTGGAAAATCTGTGCTTTTTAACAATTTCTTTATGTGTGGACCATCGAAGACGCCTTCCTTGATTTTTGCAAAAGAAAGCTTCGGGAAAATGGTTTTCAAATAGGAAAATGCTTGGCCTTCCTTGTATAAGGCCTTCACAAAATTAATGACGCCAAGTTTAATGTGCAACGCTGGAAGGATTATATTTTCTTTTTTGACAAGATATATTGTCTTTGCCCACTGTGACATTCTCCCTTTCTGGCCAGTGTTTTCTTTTATAATGATGTTCACGAGCACGAATATCCCAGAGGCAAAGAAAGCAACAATATTTTGTATATCCACCCTGCATTCCACACAACATGCCGACGACTTTGAGATCAGAACATATTTTCCAGTTGTGATGCTCATATTGAATGTATTTTTATCAAACTGGCCATTGTGGCATATGATTCTTTAGTGTTGATGGCATGAGCGATGGGATTAGAAGGTTTTTCATTTCCAATATGCAGTAGGACTGCTTTCAAACTCTCCTTACTACCGTCAATGAACAAGCGCCACTCATTTGGATCATAAGACTCTCCGAGTTGCTCAAACAATGCAGGAATATCGTTGCAGTAGCATATGTCGTTTTCGTTCTTAAAATGTTGTGCGTAAGGTTCATCACGGGTTCTGTAAAATGTTCCTTTTACTCCCGGAGCCAAACAGTTCCGTTGTTTCAGGCGAGATGCAAGTAACTCCGATTTTTCCTTTGACAGCTCGAGATCTCTCGCCAAATCATTCAGTTCAGGCTGCGTAAAACGTTGTAATTGCGACTCCTGTTGAAATTCATTATCACTGCTTGTGTCTGTCTCTTGTGATGATTCGAAAGGTTCAATCGTTGAATCGGGTCACTTAGGATGAGGAAATTCACTTGAATGTGGAACTGGAAGCGAAGCAGATGCTACTGTCGCATAAACCCATTTGGCACTCTTACCAAAACCAGTGGATTTGTTCAGGCAAAAGTAACAATCAACCGAATGGCAGAGCGGCTCTCTCCATATCATCGGTACACCGAATTTCATGTATCGTCTAATTTGGAATAAAAATTCAGTTTCTTATTAATTCAATTGTATATATAAATTTAATCTTACTGTGATGAACCAGAAGCCCACGCGGCAAGAGTTATATGGCACGATAAACAAACATTATTTGGTATCCATTGCTCATGAAAAGTTTTGGGGTGCTATTCCAAAATATTGCAGATAATTCTGTTGAAATGAATCGGTGAATCTACGTCTATTTTGTTGGAGGACAAAATTGCCACACACGTAACAGAAATTATTTGGATTGTTTACGCACTTAAATTCTCGTTTTTTTTTAGGCATTTTGGCAAACAGAATGAAATATAATTTCAAACAAATTTATACAAACTACCGACAAACAACCGACACATGTGCGTGTGTTTATTTCTAGGTGAAAAAAATATATGTTACAAACATTACAAATTAATATATTACTAACTCACCGCAGTGTTTTTCCTCACAGACTAAATTAACAAAACAATATTAACAAGCTAAGAACTAAATTTCTGATGTGTATAACACATAAGGAATAACGGTTCCTTTAAAAACAAACTTAACGAAACAAACAACACATAAATTGTCGAAAAAAATAAAATATACGGAAAATATGGGATTTGGATTTATTCACTCAATTGCTTATAACTTTGTCATTTTTCGGTCGATTTTCTTCTAGTTGGTCTTAGTTCTTACATTAAAGTATCATCTCAACCAGACGTTTTTTGAACGATTTGTACTTTTCCGCCGGCACAGAATCACTGTAAAATATAATTTTTTTGAAAATGTGCCCTATTTTCATCGATATATTTTGAACCGCTTTACCAATCAAGGATCCGATTATACATGTTTGTTCGTCATCTCAATACCTTGCTTTGGGTACCACGGAACGACCCGACATTTCTAGCTCGAGATATGATTTGCCACGTGAAAAAAGGTCGAAAAAATACAAAAATTACAATATCTCAAAAACTATTCCATGAAAAAAAATTCAACCTTAATTTTCGAATTCAGCAGATAAAAATACATAAGAAAAGTCACCTCTCATCAAATGTACATGAAAAAAAGTTGGTTTTGAAAGGTTTTGTAAATTTTACACTTCACACTTTTCAATTTTAATCAATTCTTTCAAAATATAATATTATTAAAATAAATAAATTACACTGCTGTACTAGCGTGTCTATCGCGAAGTTTACAAAACGAAAGCAGTTTAAAAGCAGTGAAAAATTGTCACAATCACGGAGCACGTTTTAAATCCCGTCCGAATAGTTTGTAAGAAAGATGAAGGGTAATATGAATCAGAAACTTACAGGGAATAATTATTTAGTTTGAGGTTTCTATTTGGCCTTGGTGAAAGTAGACACGAAAAGTTGTTTAAGTAGAACGCAGCTGGAGATTACACATATATATGACACAGTAGTTTTTTTTCTGGAAATACCGGACATGAATGATTTTGCACAGAAGACTTGCCGATTTTCACGGGGTTTCAAGCCTGTCGACTTAGGTAGTTTCCTGTCGTCCACGAGGGATTATACGTATACGGCAATCTAAGTCTATCTGTGATGGTATAATCCGGAGGTTGGAAATATCGATGGTGTTCGCGTCATGTAGAGCACCGCTACGGTAAACAGAAGTAATCTTGGCAAATTCAGAGAATAATGAGTGGTTGTTGTGAGTCATGTTCAGAAGTCGAAGGGCGAAAAGAGCAGCAAATTTCATTGCTGAAATGTTCCACTAGGCATTTGGTGTAATGGATCAACGAGACGTACGTAAGATATATAGTCACTTACAAGCGATTGACGGATTCGCAAGCCTATGAGGTGATGAAACAGCAAGCGACATTAATGGCTGCCAACATGAGAGGCTATCGGAACCATTATTAAGCGTGAAGAAGTTGACGCTTTGTAAGCGGCGTTATACTCCACAGAGAATGCAGAACTGGCGGAGTTGCAGGTTTTCGTTCGCTTGTTGCAAATTCAAATGCAGGTTACCGCAATTCTAGTCGAGATGAAAGCAGGCAAATAATTTGGCGATACTGAAATACCCCGAGTTGGGGGTACTCCATCCATTCGTCATTAGCGAAAAGAGAAAGTGCTCAATGTTGATGATGTGTTGACTGACTATTGAAGGAATATCGGTAATGTATTCCTCAAATCTATATCTTTGCAAGGAATATGAACCATATAGAATGATATTCTTCGCAACATATAACCTCATATGACCCCAAAGGTCACCACTTTTTATGTTGAATATGTCCTGAAAGTGTAAGGATTCACCACGAATCTACCTCTCAATTGTTATGGTTGTCGGAGGAATGCCTAACAGAGTCATTTGTGCGCCAGCTATGCATCGCCCCCGTTACAGCCACGCATACAAAACGATGGAGTTTATTTAATCTATTGCTGTCCGCTTTTTGTCGTATCTTGAGCCACCAGAGCTGCTTTGGTGACCACTGGTCGTACAATGGAATTATGTGACCAGTATGCTATTTTGGGCAAAATTCCCCCGGTTATACCAAAAAGCTGTCGGCATGCAAAGAATGCTCTTATCACTTTATTGGTGGTGAATATGACTTCCAAGTAAGCCTGGATAAAAGTCCAGGACTACTCCTAGATATTTCGTCTCTTTGGAATATTCTAAAACTCTTCCATCTAACGAAAGTTTAGTAAGATTGACTGATTGCCTTTTTTCCATTGCTGAATGGCACAATTGTGGATTTAAGGATAGTCCTTTTTTTTTGCACCAGCTGCTGGTTACACTTAGGGCCTGTTGTAAGGGTGACCAGATGGTCTCCTCATGGGCACCCACAATATATATAGCTGTATTATCAGACAAAACTTTTGTTCTGACGCCCAGACCATTTAGCTTCTTTGGGAGTTCATCAATAACTCACGTCCAGAGGAGGGGAGAAAGGACCCCTCCTTGGGGACAGACCCTGGTTGTATTTAGGGCATTTGCGACTCCTTTCAGCTCCACTTTAACGGTTCTCTTTTTTAGCTAGTTTATAATCCAGTTTGAAATTAGGGGAAGAATGGCCTTTCGGATTAATGCATATTTGATTGCGTCAAATGACGCATTATCGAAAGCACCTGAGATGACCAAGAATGCACATAGGGATATTTGTTTTACTTTGAAAGCCTTTTCAATAATCTATGTTCGATTGTGTATAGCAGCTGTTGTTAATTTGCCCGCTTGGGAAGCAAATTAACTACCACACAGAGGTCTTCATTGACTTTTCCAAGGCTCTAATAGTGAAAGAGCTAAGGCTGATGGGTCTATACGCTTTAGGTAGTTAAACTCAAGTTTTACCAGTCTTGGATATGAATACTACTTTTGCATTTCTTATGAATAATTACATTGGATATGAATAATACTTTCCATTTTAAAGGAATGTGGGCAAGCAAAAAGCTATACTTCACATTTCACATTTAGCAAATTCTGAAATTTGCTGTGGTGTTTCCTGCCACTACTGAATTCAACGTTTTACTTATATATACACAAATTCTTATTTACTACATGGTAAAACGGTTTTGGTACAGCTACCTCCTAGCGTACAACTCACAATATGCGATTGTTGCATCGAGAACATTTACATGCATTACATTTCTTCCCTTCTGGGAGACGGGTACGGGATTGTGCACTTCTGCATTATGGTGGTTTCTTCTCGCTGTGCGTTTGGTGTAGGCATCAGCTCCCGTAACTGTTTCCTGATGATGGCTCTTACCCACACTAAGGGGACGGATTTCTGGATCCTTTGGAGATATGATTCTATATTCCTGTGACCTGCTGGCAATCTTATTAGCTGGTTTGACTTCATATACATTTTGGGTTCAACATTGTAGTACTATGAACACCACTGCTAAATGATGATTAGTGTGACTAAGATGGCGCCGGTCAAGGTCGCTAATATCCATCCCTGTTCCTCATGGAATTTTTTCGTCCGCTCATAGGCTTCGAATCGGTCCTTAAGTTCGTCGAAACAACATTAGTCCTCGGATAGTTGCTGCTTTAGCTCCGAGTGATCGGCCACTTTAATTCGTGGTACCCTATTGCTATCAACGCTGTCCTCCAGTACCGAAAGCCAATCGTCCTTAAGAATTTTCAAAAACGTGTGGTTTGTTTGGTGGAATTTGAACTCAAACTGACAACATGGCTTCTTTTCGTAGGGTACCACTCACTATATTATTACTGCTTAGTTGTTCAAGCTGCAGTGAATTTTCTGTGACAGTACACCAAAACCCGATAGTAATATTGAATCTGTTCCATCATCGCACACTAAGTGTAACTGTGTTGGTTTCCGGAATCGGAAAATCCATCTATTAGATTTTTGTGTTTTCATCAAGAGTCCCATGCCGCAGGTACTGTGATTCGAGCGCACCTGTTACCTATTTTT
>OV050032.1:147452492-147552492 GCA_920105625.2 Clusia tigrina
GTCAATCAAAAAAGTAAGTATGCACTCGCAAAAAGAAAATATATGTGACCTAGAATAATAGAAAGACCGTTCTCAAACAAATGAAACATAAACGATTTCAAGTAATATTAAATTAACTTTATTTCAGGTACAAAAAAGTTTTAAAAAAAATTAAATTTCTTACATTTTTCTTAACTTAAACTTAATAATCCATAGAATTACATCAAAAAAGTTTGTATGCAAAACGCAGATCGCTTATTTTCTTTGATTTAAACAAATCAGTAAAGCTTAAATAACTGGTTAAAATCCGAAGTAAGTTTTTAAGTTGTTATTAAAAATTGTTTTGAAAACATTTAAAAAAAATTTAGACAACAATGGCGCCACGCGGAGTTGAACTTAGTCAGGATATGAAAGACTTGATAATAAAACTTTTTAAAGAGAAAAATTCTCAAAGATCAATTGCGAAAATAATTGGAAAAAGCAACGCAACGGTACAAAAAGTAATTGAAAAGTTCAAAATAGAAGGTTCGACTCAGAATAAACCGAGATCTGGACGTCCAAGGATATTCTCTGAACAAGAAAAACGTTTAATTGTACGCAAAGTGAAAGAAGACCCCAAAAAATCTGCACCTAAAATACAATCAGAAATCCAAAATGAAATTGGAAAATCCTGCAATCCCGAAACAATCCGAGGTGTGCTCCATTCAGCTGGATTCCATGGTCGCAACATGCGCAAGAAGCCGTTCATAAATGCTACAAACCGCAGCAAAAGAGTTGCATTTGCAAAGGAGCATGAATCAGCTGATGGAAACTTCTGGAACTCCGTTATTTTTTCAGATGAAAGCAAATTTAATATCCATGGGACTGATGGAAGAGCCAAAGTCTGGAGAAAAGTAAATGCTGAGCTTGAGGCAAAAAATATGAAGGGCACAGTAAAGCACGGCGGTGGATCTGTTCTCGTATGGGGTTGTATGGCAGCCTCTGGAGTGGGTAAACTCGTCTTCATCGATGGAATAATGGATCGCTTCGGTTATTTAGAAATTTTAAAAAATAATCTTTACGAAAGTGCAACAAAACTTGGAATTGGAGAGTCGTTTGTCTTCCAACAGGACAACGACCCAAAACACACTGCGCTTGTAGTCAAGGAGTGGCTCTTATATAATGTGAAAAAACAACTATTCCGACTTAAAGCTGTTTTAAACCAAAAGGGCTATCCTACCAAATATTAACATAATAATGATTTTTAAAAAACGAATAAAAAATTTGAATTTTTTAGTATAGATTAGGTTGTGCATACTTACTTTTTTGATGTAATTCTATGGATTATTAATTTTAAGTTAAGAAAAATGTAAGAAATTTAATTTTTTTTTAAACTTTTTTGTACCTGAAATAAAGTTAATTTAATATTACTTGAAATCGTTTATGTTTCATTTGTTTGAGAACGGTCTTTCTATTATTCTAGGTCACATATATTTTCTTTTTGCGAGTGCATAATTACTTTTTTGATTGACTGTATATATATATATATATATATATATATATATATATATATATATATATATATATATATATATATAAATATATATATATATATATATATATATATATATATATACATATATATATATATATATATATATATATATATATATATATATATATATATATATATATATAAATATATATATATATATATATATATATATATATATATATATATATATATATATATATATATATATATATATATATATCTTCTCTGACAGTCAAGCAGCAGTAAAGTCACTTTTTGGGGTATACGTCTCTTCTAAGCTAGTCTGTAAAGCTTCTTAACAGACAGGAGTACAGGCGTGCAGGTAACAGGCACTGGTCTGAGGAGCAGACCTGCAAGATCACCAGAGAAACCTATGCCTCGCTGAGCCCTAATAGATCCGCGCATTTACTGCAGCTAAGACGCGACTCCCTAGAAATAACAGGTACTGTCCTGACAGGCCACTGTGTCATTGGCAGACACGCTCAGCGGCGAATGAACGAGGGAAAAATTAAGAATAAGAAATAGTTTGGTATTTAAAGTACTCAAACATCATTAACACACTCAAAAAAAAACTCCAGTCCCACGACCATCGAGACCGACCGAGTAATCGGGTATTACTGTTCCAACTATGCATATATTTCTTAGTGCGAGTATAAATCTATGCCAGCTGTATCAAAAGCGTCAGTTTTGATAATCCAAAATCGGCGAAATCGTTGCGTAGTTACTACGAAGAAATGGCTCAAGTTCTGAATTCCAACAATTTGTTAGCATATAGAAAGGAACTCATAGCATATATACAGAGAGAACACTGCCAAAATAAGAAGTTGCGATGGAAGCGCAAACATCTGCATACTGCAAAAATATGGACAAACTCACAAGAGCAATGGACATTAATATGGGGACTGTTTATTGACATATCAAAAATTTGATTAAAAGCCGCGTTGCTCTATCAAACAAACACGAAACCATCTGTACCAATCGCCTACAGTATTGAAACGAAAGTTTTATTGCCTCCACTAAATGTTAAACTGAAAGTTGTGGCTAGGAATCAAAAAGTTTAATTGGTTTTCGCTCAAATTCCCCATAGACTCAACGGGAGCAAATTGAAAGAAGGTATGTAATAATAAACATAAATTTGCACCATAATAATTTCAAATTTTCTTTCTCTTTTCAGGCGTTGTGAATGATCCAGACATTTGGAATCTGGTGAACAACAATTTCAAAAATTTTTTAATTGACAACGAATACAGCGGTTGGTTTAAAACACAAGAAAAATATGTCATTGGAGGCTTGTTGGGAAAGCAGCAGTCTGAAGACTATAAACACTCTGTGCATGCAATGGTGGATGCCTCGTCCAAAATTGGTGTCAGCCGTTATGTTGAACATTCACTTTTTGCAACATTATCTGGATTATTTCGGTCGACAGTCACCTTCTGAGTCAGATGAATAAAATTACTGTGTAAAGAGATGTGGAATGTCTAAAACATATTTGAATATTTTGAAAATGTTCAAGTTCTCTACAGTAGATATGATACTTGGACACATTTAGCATTAAAAATGACAAATCGCTCAACAAGAATTTAAAAAAGCTTCATATGCGAAATTATTTTTTCAGGTACTCTCAAAAAAGAAATTATAAGTACCCAACTCTAGATTTAGACGAAATGGATGGAAAATCAGCAGTTAATGATATTGATTTGTAAAATCCACCAAATAACATGCCATTTGATAATAGTGCAGCACCTTCTATGGTAATTAAAGACAAAATGTCAAATAAGTTCAAGAAGAAATACAACAAATCTTAAAATATTATAATAATAATTTTAAAAGCTGAGTAACTTACTAAGTGATGTATCACAAAACAACGTTGTAAAATTTCAGAAAATTTGTTCAAAAATTCTATTGATTACTTTCCAAAGGTTGGCAAACAATGTAAAATTGTTTGCAAACTTTTGTTAAATTCTTATCCGAAAAAATACTCCGAAGACATAAGATATTTGGCTCAAAACATTTATTATATGTCATAATCAACTTAAGAATTTTGAATAAATAAACTGAATCTTAATTTGCCACATATTTCTTTTTTGAATCGGTAGGCTCCCATCAAATTTTTGGAACCTGCTTTTAAAAACAATGCTTTTGGCGGCAAAGATTTGAATGAAATATTATATCCACATTAGGGTGACAATTATATGTATGGGCAAGTTTTTTTTTTTACTTTTCTTTGGTCTCATCCTTTTTTTGGGTTGAGTTTTATAAAAAAATAATCCCTGTAAAATTTCAGGGCCCTAGGTGGAGGTTTAGGGGTCGCGTCGGCCCCCCAAAGTTACACAAAATGCGTTTTTTTAAGTAAAATCTCACTTTGATTGTTTGTAACTTCTGTTGTGTTGACTTTGTAAAAAATTGTTGTTGACTTTGTGTTTACATGACTTTGTGTTGTTCATTTATGTGTTTACAACAACTTATTCATACATCATTTTTATCTAATGCCAATATTTACTGAAATAAATTTAAAAATGCTCACAATCACCTTTTAAAAAATTTAACATGAAATAAATTAACAACTTTGGTTAGAGTGCATGTTTTTATTGATTAAGTCTAAAGAACTTGGGTCAATGTGTTTTTATTACAATCTGGAAACCGATTCCGATAATCACTCACAATTTTAATAACAAATTGCTTTTGACGTTCATTTTTTGTGAACAATTCATTGAACTCCTCCATCAATTTGACCCCCCTTTCTGCACTGTCATTTACAACTTTAAGTTTGTTCATCACTTCAACCACTTTTTTATACGACTGGTCCTGATGCCATTTTGCAGGATTAAGTTTTAAAAAATTAGTATTTATTTGAAATCTTTCAAATAATGCCTTTGTTGCGACCGAGACGAACTGCTCAATTCCGCCATTGAATATTTCAGCTATTTCTCTACCATTTACATTAACTCGTTTTGTGTTCTGCTCTAGTTCACAATCGTTTTCCAAAGCTGCAACCATTTTTTGTTTTGTAGACACTGGTACGTTATTATCAAAAAATGCAAGACCAACCGCCTCAGGACTTAAGTACCACAAATGGTTCTTAAACTTTTTCAGCGCAACGAGCGATATTTCAGCATCAATATTCTTAAAATTTTCCAGTTTGCGCAAAAATACAAAATCTTGGTATGGCGCTTCAACAGCCAAAGGAGCAGAAAACCACGCTTCAACATAGACTTCAACAATAAAAATACAAATTCGACGAAGTCCATTTATTTCGAGTGTTGACAGCTGGAACTCGTTGCGGAATAAAAATATTTTAAGACAATAAATGGCTTTTGCCATCCATCTGGCATGGTGAACAGCTCCTGGTGAGCGAAACAATAGGCTGTTTGGGTGTGACTTGTTAGGTTTTTCACCCAGAAATAGTAAAGTCAGTTCCAGAAATTCCTTATAGTCTTCCCTGGGTTGTTTTACCTTTAAGACAGTATTTACAGCATTAATAATTCGCGCAGCTGATTCGTTCACGTAATTCTTCACAAGGGGATCTAGAAGGCCATACTCAAAGTTGCTTTTATTAATTTTAGCCCAAGCATTTTTAAATTTCTCAAATAATTTAACGTTGGGACTTCCGTAGTAGCTTATTTTTTCGTCGAAAACGCATTTAAGAATTATCTCGTATATATGATGCCGGCATGGTAACCACAAAAGTGGTATTTGCAAACTGTTTTCTATTAAGGTACAAGTACCATTGAATCGCCCAGTATTGACCGCTGTTGTGTCAAACACTAGAGCTTTAATGTGATTTTGTAGGCCATATTCATAAATTGCATCGCACACAGCGAATGCCTGTTCTGTTCCGGTACCAGAATTCAATGCAGGTATTTGTAGAAGCTGTTCAACTTGCCCGCTCGTTATTATAATAGGCAGCCTATCAACTTTATCATTTCCCGTCAGCGCTGGCAAAAGTTTTCCATCCCAATGTAGGCAGATTGTATCCAGCTCATTTAATTTTAGCTTCTTTCTCAATGTTGAAACTCTTTCTTCGCGGATTTGTTCCCTTGCCTGGTGCAAAGACGTTCGGTTTAAAACATACTCTTCGATATTGTGGCCCAAAGATTCAGCTACTGCACTTATTATATGAACTGCATATCTGTCACTAATTTTACAGGCGTCCAATGCGGCCGCAAGTTTTGGAGTTATTATTTTATTCTTTCCTCTAAGGTTTTTGGCTGGAGGTTGACTACAACATGGTTCACATTCTGCACTTGTAAAACTATTATCCCCCTCTGAAGATTCAGATGAGAGCAATTCTGCAGTTTCATCTAGGAAAAAGGATTAAGTCTTAAGAAAATAAAAATAAAAAAAAACAATAAAATACAACGAACCAATTAATGCAATTTCATGATTATTTCGTTCCACCTGTTTCATCAAATTTTGTTTACGTTTCTCAATTTGGCGCTCTCTTCGTACTGCCTCGTAATCAATGCCATACATAAAGCCTGGGCGTCCGGGGTGCCGTTGACTTATCAAGAAAGCTCTATCTTCTTCAATAGACATCATTTGCAATGCATTGGAATGTGCCACGTCAAAAAGCTGATCCAACTTTTCTATCCACGCTTTCACTTTGTTGTTATGAAACTCAGACGTCTTTTTACAATCTTTTTGCATACTTTGCCATTCTTTGTATAATTTCTCAACCTTACTTATGCAGTGTTGTTTATCTCTGGTGGGAATGCGGGCTTTTTCCCAGAATACAAATAGTTCTGTCACAACTAAATTTGCACTTTCCCGTAAGTTCTTTTTCACTATACGTAAATTAAAAAACAAAACTTTCAACAACTCTAAATTTGATGGAAGTTTATTTCCTGTTAATGAATTTGAACAATATCCGATTAAATAAATTCGTTCACGTAAAATTGTAGAAGACATTGTCGACTTTTCACTCTCAAGTATTCACTGCAAATAAATAGAGAAAAGTAAATGTTATTAATAGGTTTCTTGAACCAACGATATTTTTCGATGGTTGAGAAACGACTTGACAGCGAGATGAAAGCTAGATAACAACTGAACTAATATCGAAAATCAAAAGGCAATTATGCTCAAGTAGCTTGTTATGTTAACGTTAAGATCAAAGAGAATGAAAAAAAGAGTAAGAAAAGAATGTAAAGGTTAAATAGTAAATGTATAAGAGAACTATGGTTTGTTTAAGAGCAATGATAATGAAAAGAGATTATTGAAGGCTTAGATCACAACAAGGTTATTTAAATTTATTTCAGTAAATATTGGCATTAGATAAAAATGATGTATGAATAAGTTGTTGTAAACACATAAATGAACAACACAAAGTCATGTAAACACAAAGTCAACAACAATTTTTTACAAAGTCAACACAACAGAAGCTACAAACAATCAAAGTGAGATTTTACTTAAAAAAACGCATTTTGTGTAACTTTGGGGGGCCGACGCGACCCCTAAACCTCCACCTAGGGCCCTGAAATTTTACAGGGATTATTTTTTTATAAAACTCAACCCAAAAAAAGTATGAGACCAAAGAAAATAAGACTTTCGAAATTAACTGTCACCCTAATCCACATGTTTTTGATTAGGGACGAAATATAAAAAAAAGAATTTGATTGACAGATTCAAAAAGAATGCTTTCGCAACAAGGAATAAATTTGGGACCAGAGTATACGTTTCTCATCTTAAGATACATATCAAATTTCCGCATAATACTTAATTATTTTTTTCACTAAATGGTTCAACTGGAATTGTTTCAAGTTATAGTTAAAGAAAATTTTACAATGTTAAAAAACCTGGAATGGAATCAAAGTTCGAGTCGTTGTATGATCAAGGTTCGTCCAACAGAAAATGCTTTTCTAGCAGTTTGAAGTCTTTAAGAAATGGATGGTTGAAATATGACCTGAAATTACCTGATGGCAATGTTAAAATATGGAATTCAAATCTCTGTGAGATGGTTAATTACGTTGCTTACTTGCTCATTCGGTGGATACCGCTTTTTACAATATCGCCCGCGCACTCGTTTCCTATAATGTTGTTGTGCCCTAGCACCCAGTAGATGCACAGCGTTTGGTTGCTATTCAGTTCATCCATTGAGTGGATGCACAGCCTTCGGTTGGTAGTCAGCCAATCCTTTGCTGCCTCACAATGAAGAACATTTCTGGATGATACGCAGCATCAGCTTTAATCGCATTGTGGAGTTGGTAGTTTCTGGTGTACATGCGAGCTTTCCGGCTTTGCTAGCAGCAAACGCTTCCGCCTGAAAATTACTGCAATAGTCGGGGAGCTTTAATTTTTTTTTGTTCATGTTAGTTATTGAATCTTTCTTTAAAATAGAAACTCACAATAAGGTTTAAAATCTTAACAACTAATATAAAAATATGTTTTTCATCAGAGGTCCGAACAAAACAGAATTAATCAGAATATTAATATTACTCAAATTACATTAGGAGACATTTTTACACAAAGTTAATTATAATTACAATTACAACAAATTTAAGGTATCTTTCCTCTTTGGAAGCAAATGACCTTTAAACTCCAATAAGTCCCTTGCCAAAGTGTTTGGGTGAAGTTCCAAATATTTTCAAATCTTTGTGAATGTTTTCATTTTTTAAATACCATGCAGCTCCCGTGATGATCCTTAAACATTTGGATTGACTGCGTAGCAGTTTTTCGATGTTTGAGGGCGAAGCAGTGCCCCACAGTTGAATTCCGTTAGTTCATATTGGTTTTATAATGACATTGTATAGAAGGTATTTGTATTCAAGGTTTAGAGTTCCTTTATTTTGATTTTCACTTGACTTTTTTTCGATTCTATATGCTTGTTCCATGTGAGCCTTCGGTCAAGATAAATGCCTAAGTACTTGATATTACCAGTTTGGGCGATGGTTACTTCATTTAGCGTAAGAGAGGGGAAAGTTCCAAATCTCAAAGTGAAGGTGACGTGAGCACATTTGGATTCGTTGATCTTGATGCTCCAGTTTGCCAGCCATACCTCCAAAGAGTTAAGGTGTATCTGGAAGTTTCTTGTAGCTACTGTGAGACTTGCATTAGAGCATAATATGGCCGTATTGTCCGCAAACATTGAAGTGAATGTGTGACTGCATGTCGGCACATCTGTGGTGTAGAGTAAGTACAGTAGTGGTCCCAGGACACTTCCCTGCGGCACTCCGACTTGGATATCACATGGACTTGATGTGAATGCACGTTTCCGGGCATTAGTTTTTAATTTTATGTAACAGTCCTGAATGCCATATTTTATCAAAAGCCTGAGTTATATCCAAGAAAATAACTGGGCAATATTCGTTGCTTTTAAATGATTTTCTAATAATGGTGACGATCCTATGAACTTGTTCTATCATGCTATGTTATTTTCTGAAGCCGAATTGGTATTGGGAGATCATTTGACCATCAGCTATTATTGGGTTAATTACATTAACCAGTAATTTTTCAAATATTTTAGAAAGATGAGTCAGAAGGCTAATTGGCCTAGAGGACGACACGTATGTATTATCCTTACCTAGTTTTGCAATCACTATAATTTTGGACAACTTCCAGTCCCTTGGCCAAACCGAAGGATAGCATTGAAAATATGCATCAGTTGGATCACAGCTGACTGCGGCAGTTCCTTTATCATTCATTCTACCTGTTATTTTGTCTGGACCCGGGGATTTTTTAATGTTTTTGGTATTTGTACGCATATACAACATGTTTCTTTTTAAGTACCAGCGATAATTGAGTAGATCTCGTACTCAATGTCGGAAACTGAAAGTTCGTTGTTGGCGGGTTAGCGGAAAATACTGCTTTAAGGTGATTAACGAAAAACGTATCCTTTTCACTGTCGCTCCTCGCCCAATTCCCATTACTTAAGCGGAGAGCGGGCTCAAAAAAAATAAATAAATAAATAAAAAAATAAAAAAATTTATATCCTTAATCGGTTCGGTTGTGTTTGAAGTCGTCTGTATTGATTTATTAACTTAAACTGAATTTGCCACATGTACAGTTTTATCAAAATATAACAAATAAGTACTAACGATTGTTAACAATTACAAGTAAGGATAGGAGTGTAAATATCATCAAAGTAAAACAAAAGTCAGGAAACTCCAGCAAAGCATTACACAAAATTGAAATACAAAATGAATACAAGAACAAAGGCCGTGTCTAAACCAGTCTTGTCCCCTGCAACCCCGCACACCAACGCAATTAAAGAGAGTTTTTCTATGAGCGCCGTATTGCAACAGCTAGAAAGTGGTATGGAGAGGCAGAAGGAGAGCATCGTTGGTGAGCTACGTTCAGCATTGAAAACGTCCGAGGATCGGATCAAACATAAAGTCTTCGCTAGTACTGTTTGACAAAAGAATTTCCGCTGTTGAAAACGTGAGCTCTGAAGTCTTTGAGTTGCGAAAAGAACTGGTGGAAGTCCGAAAGCGGGTAGAGAAGTATGAAAAGTCTGCTTCGGGTGCTGTTCCTGGTTTGGAGGGTGACCTTCTGGCAATGAAATCCCAGTTGGCAAGGCAGGATAATGCTGCAGTCGCATGTGACATGAGGATATGCGGCGTTCCGTGCATCGAACAGGAGGATCTACCCGGTATGTTCTCTAACTTGTGTTCTTCCGCTAATATTACTCCACCTGTCGTAAGGGCTATCTATAGGGTGAAGAGTGAACACAACAAAGCCACTATTACCGATCCAGTTATAGTGGTAAAACTAGCTTCACCCTACGATAGGAACCTTGTTTTAAGAGGTATTGCTGCTTTTAAACGCACTACTCATGGCACCTTATGTTTACGGCATGCTGGATTCAATTCGGACGTGCCAATTTACGTGAACGAAAACCTAACAAAGCTGAATTACGAAATAATGCGAGCGGCAATCCGCTTGAAAAAGCAAAAGCACTTGTTCGCAGTATTCACTTTGCGGGGTCTGGTACACGTGAAGTGTGCTGAGAATGCGAGAGCAACGCGTATAGATTCCTTGCAGCAGGTGAGCGGTCTTTTTCGTGGAGAGGAATGATTTGTCTTTCATGACAATTGTTATATTTGATGTTTTCTCTTCTGAGCCTATATTCAATCATTTGATTTTAAATTACTGTTTTTATATTATAATGTTACACTTTTTTATATTTTTTGTTGTGGATACTATATATGAGTATGTATACTTAAGTAAGTTATTATTGTTCACAGTTGTGCAGAATTCATTGTACCTTTTTAAATGCTCTTGCGGGTTGCTCTTAAGTTCAGATCGTAACCAAACTGTATGTGTTGCCAAATTAATATTAAGGAGAGTATATGATCGTATACTTTCATTGCTAACTCATCGTCGCTACAGTCGTTTCGAATGGTCTAATTAACCTATCAGTGTGTTCCAGAGATAGTAATTATAACCTTATTCGTATTCTTGGTAGATTACAAATGGGAATGAAAATTTGCCATATAAATGCACAAAGCTTAATGAATAAGATGGATAAGTTCAAATATCTATTTGAGGGTTCTGGCGTTGATTTTGTTTGTGTGTCTGAAACATGGTTCATGCCATCAATGCAGAGTAGTTTATTTGGTGTCAATGGATACAGATTGTTTCGTGTGGATAGAGTGACTCATGCCGGCGGGGTGGCAATTTTTGTGAGGGATGGTATTGCGTGCAAAGTCCATAGCAAATCAGTTTCTGAAGGTCAGATTGAGTATTTGTTTTTAAGTGTTGACAATGGAGTTGAAAGACTTATTGTGGGCTGTGTCTACAGACCTAATCGTACAATTGACATACAATCACTGATCGATCACATTCGGACAATTTCTTTGGACTTTCAAAGTATTGTTATTGCAGGAGACTTCAATAGCAATATTCTAGTTGAGAGCGGACTGGTCACGGAAATGTTGGCATTGGGCTTGGTTTCCGCTAATACAACATCACCGACACATTTTACGGGGACAAACAGTTCGCTGTTGGACGTGTATTTTATTGATGATTTGAAGAAGATTAAAATTTATGAACAACTCCCTACTCCCTGTTTTTCAAAACATGACCTTATTTTTCTGACGCTTGATTTTACACTTAATATGCCAACCAAAGTTTTGAGATACCGAGATTTTAAAAATATTGACTACCAACATTTGTGTTCTTAACTTGACACTGTACAATGGAACTTGATATATTTTATGCCCTCAGTAAATGACAAAGTGGAATATCTACAATCTAATATTAAATGTCTTTTTGATGAGTTTGTCCCAAAGAAAGTGCGCACCGTTGAGCATAAAGAGCAGCCTTGGTTTACTAATAAAATCAAGAATTTAATTAACATACGTGACACTGCATACAGACGATGGAAGCGATATAAGCTACCTCTTCTATATGAAACTTACAGAAATCTTAGAAGGCAGGTTACTAAAGATGTCAAAGCCGCTAAATACTCCCACTTCGGAAAAACATTTAGCAGTGCAGTAACCAGTAAACAAACATGGAGACATATTCGCAGCATAGGTATAGGGAATATTGCTACTTTTGGGAACATTACCATGGACCTAAATGATTTAAATAGGAAATTTGTCAATCTTCCAATTGAAGCAGTGCAAAAGAATGCTTATGCAAACTGTTGTAGTTCTGTGTCCTCTGATATTATGTTTGGGTTTTCTGGTGTTGACGAGTCAGATGTATTGGAGTGCTTTCTGGGTATAAAGTCAAATGCTTGTGGTACTGATGAGATTCACCCTGTTTTTGTTAAGGCCGTACTTCCTAAGCTGCTGCCAGTCATAACTCATATTTTTAATACTGTTATAACGACATCAACTTTCCCTAATTGTTGGAAGTTAGGGAAAATTATTCCAACCCTAAAGTCTGATAACGATTATAGACCAATAGCAATTTTACCATACTTGTCCAAGGTATTTGAACTAGTAATGGCGAAACAATTAAAAAAGTATTTAGCAGACAATAACATTATAACGGAACGACAGTCTGGGTTCATGCCAAGGAGGAGCTGCGTAACGGCTCTGACTGATGTAGTGGAGAGTATTCGCGCATCACTTGACTTAAATAGGGTGTCTTTCTTGGTATTATTGGACCAGTCAAAAGCATTTGACTGTGTTGACCATAATATTTTATGTACGAAGCTTCTGAGAATGTACAATTTCTCATCCGGCGCAGTGAAATTGATAGAATCATACCTTACAGATAGAACCCAAGCGGTTTACCAACCCAGTCAGTGTGATGATGAGGCATCGGATTTCTTGTCTGTAGTGCGAGGTGTACCTCAGGGGTCCATATTGGGGCCTCTTCTTTTTTGTATATATATAAATGATCTACCGACTGCATTGCATGATTGTGATATTCATCTGTATGCTGATGACGTCCAAATTTACATAAGCTGTAAAAGGGACGAAATTATTAATTGTGTCACTCAAATTAATAATGACTTATTTAATGTTTATAACTGGGCAAAGAAAAATGGGCTTTGCCTTAATCCTGCTAAGTCAAAATGTTTAGTGACTTACAAGAAACACTTTGATACCACAATACTACCCAGTATTATAATGAATGGGTCTGTGATTGAACGTGTAAACACGGCTAAAAACCTGGGAGTTATATTTGATGGCACTCTAACATGGAGTAACCAAGTTGCTGCCACGGTTGGCAAAGTTTACGGTATGCTGCGTTCACTGTGGTCAACGCAATATTTCACCCCACAAGGAGTCAGAATGCTGTTGGCTAAGGCCTACCTTCTCCCAACATTGCTGTATGGTTGTGAAATTTTTGCGAATTATGATGCAGCTAGCAAACGAAAGCTTAATGTCCTATTTAATAATATAACAAGGTATATTTATGGCTTGACTAGAACAGATCATGTATCCACTTTATCAAGGCAAGTTTTTGGGATCACATTCGATCAGCTCTTGGAGTCTAAGACTATCATCTTTCTTCACAAGATTATTTACACCCGGGAACCTCCATATTTGTTTAGATGTCTCAGGTTCACACGTTCCTGTCGTTGTAACCAACTTGTCCCTTGCAAGCACTCGTCTCTTATGTCTGATCGTCAGTTTTTCGTGTATGCAGTAAGACTCTGGAACTCACTTCCTGTACGGCTGCGAAGTATTGGCAACACTGTACAGTTCAGGAATGAACTTCAGGGCTACTTTCGGGCGCGGTGAATTTCTGGGCAATCTGTATTGCTTTGTTCATAAATTGTGATCTGTATTTATCTTATTGTTTATTGTTTTGTTGTTATATTTTTTAATTTAATATTTAAAGAACGGAGAGTACGTTTAACAATATTTAATTTTAATTGTTTAAATCATCCACTTATATAATTTTATAATTTTAAAACTTTATAATTTTATTTGTGTAAATCAATTTCTTTTATAATTTATATTTCATTTTACCTTGGAATGAATTGTTCCAGTTAAGTTAATTATTGAAAATATATATATACTTCATGTCGTTAGGACATGTTAAAAAGGTTATTACCTTAATGTCATAAGATCAATTTGTAGAGATAAATAAATAAATAAAATAAATAAATAAATAAGGACGGGGCGTGTCAGATTTTTCGCTGCTCGCCACAGTGAGTTGTCATTGGATAAGGTAGGGGATGGGCTACCAAGGCACTGCTGGATTTCTTCCACACTTCTTGTTCTGAGGATCGTTCGAAGTTTTCTGGAACAGCATGCCAGATGTTTTTGATGTTTGCTCATCTGAATTGTTGCCATTGCCTTCTTAGACCCCTTTTCTGCTTAACTAGTGACTCGATATCGTTAGGCCTAATGGTTGAATTTGTTACTTTGCTTTGTTTCTCAGGGGTGTGGCTACTTTTGACCCTAACAGCATCAGATGGTTGAGTTTTTGAACAGCAGAGTCTATATCCTGTGCATTTTTGCGTTTACAGATATATTAGAGATGAGTACTTATGAATTTTTTATACTTTAGCCAGTTTGTAAATTTATTGGATTGGGTTGAATGTGATTCTGTTATGGGGGTAGTATTGGATGTAATTATAATTGTTGTTACCGAGTGATCAGAGTATAGTTCATAACATGATTCTGTAGCTAAATTTGTCTTTTTAAGCCCTTTTGTTATTCCAAAATCGATTAGATCTGGAATTTTACGTCTGTCTGCAGGCCAGTTTGTTGGTTGTCTGGAAGACACTATATCCAAGCCAAGACTGCTAACCGCCGACCAAATTTTTCTACCTTTGAGTGTAATAAGCCGGGAACCCCATTGAGTATGCTTGGCGTTGAAGTCCCCCTGCAACTGTAAACCTCCTTCCTAGAGTTGCAAAAAAGTCTTCATATTGTTGATCGGTTATATTGAATCTAGGCGGGCAGTAAATCGCTGTGATTGTTAGGTTGTTTATATACTATTCAATGCATATGGATGTAGCATGTAAGTAGTCTTTACAGAAACTATTTAGAACATGGTTTTTCATTATAATAGCGGTACCTCCACGAGCTTCACCTTGAGGATGATTTGTGATATAGATATTGTAATGTGGAATTGTAAAGCAATTTTTTTGTGTGAAATGAGTTTCTGAAACAAGTATAATAACTATTTGGTGACTATATAGGAATTCTTTTAATTTCAATCGGTGTTGGCTGACGCCATTTGTATTCCAATGACATATCTTGATCGAGCTCATGTCTGGGATAAAAGGGTTTGTAGCAGCAAAGATTAATGTATAATCATTTTTTGCATCATGTTCTGCATCGTAACCATGAACTGGTTCATAGTTTGGAAATATGATTCCAGAGAGTCCTCTACTGAATTTAGATTAGTGGCTTGATCTTGATAAGTTGCTGGAGTATTTTTGACAATGCTTGCATAAGACGCGGGTTGCGCTGGCAGATGCCTCCCAGAGAGATTATTGTAAAGATTGGCGGTTGGAAAGTACAGGATGAAGTGTGAGACTTCATATCATTGATATTTTGACCAATATTGACAAAGTGTTTTTGTTTGACTGAATTGTACACAGCGCAACCTCTATAATTTGCTGTATGGTTACCCCCGCAATTGCTGCATTTCAGGTGTATCCATTTTGCTATTTGGACACTTTGATGATTACACATACACGTAGGGTACAGTATGATTTTGTGTGCCCAAATTCTTGGCAATTTGCGCACTGAACTGGTCCTTTTCTTTTATGGGGTTCATCTACCGTCATTTTCCGTTGCATAACGTAATGTAAGTCATAGATAGGGTGAGATTCTCCCTTCTTTAATATCTTAGTCTCTGGTTCCAAATTAATCCAAAACAGTGACTCAGGCACATTATTCCTGTTTTTAAGTTGAATATTGACTTAATTGTGGAGCCCGCCTCATTTAGCGCCACTTTAATTTCGTCTGCGGGTACATTAGATTCAGTCCCTTCAATGACTACTGATAAACCTTTGCTACTTTTTAACTGGTAAGTGTAGTAATTTTGTTTATTCTTTTCGAAAAAGGTAACAGCTTTACGGTAGTTTAGTTCATCGTAGATTTTAATTTTTGTTTCATGAATTTAGCCCTTGGTAAGAGGAACGACATGGAATTTATTAGCGCCGATGATAATACTTTTTATTAGGACTTCAGAGCTACGTTCTCGAAGGTAAATAGGTGGTGGCTTGAAAGCTCGGATTGGGGCCACCCGGTCCTCTTCGTTGCTTAGTAACCCAAAACGATTATTGGTTGATAAATTTTCAGTGGTTGATTTTGAAAATTTCGGGATTTTATTTGGTTTGCCAGATTTTGGACTGCGTTTCCGTTTAATAACCTCTATGTAGCGGTCCAAGCCAATTTGAATGTTCGAATTTTTCTCATTCCCTACTGGGTGTTGTGTTTTCGCTTATGCAATCGGATGCATATTTCCCACCGGGTGCTGTGTTTTGGGAGAGTGTTGAGAATACGCTATGGTTTTTTCCATTTGTGTATGGTCGTGAGAGGAGAGAGTGGTTTCAGCAAATTGCGCGTGTACTGATTCTGGGGGAGATCGAGTGAAAAAGATCCGTTTAGTTTGACTAATGACGTCTACTGACAATGCCGATTGAGTGTCTAGTTGACTGCTGCCGTGCACTGATTTAAATCCCTTTCTGGCCGAGTTAATTTAAATACATCTGAGGGGGAGCTATATTCAGACTTCTCCATTTTTTTGTTGACATCGGTTGATATTGCTTTTATATCACGTTGCAGTTTTACTTTTAAGTTCTCGGAGTGAGCGCCCGTTTCATTTGATAGAGATGGCTTTCGCTGCCGCGGGAGGGATCGTGTTTCGCTAATTTTGAGCGTTTTTTTTTTTTGGTAATTGCTTGCTTTTTTTCTCCTCTAAGCGATGTAAACTTAATATTAAATAAAAAATTAAATAATATTCAATCCACTTATATTTGAGTCTTTACGCTCAGATTCGAAATTAAGTTATATATTATTTATTTTACACTGTAAAAGGTAGTCACAATTGCTGAACAAGGATTAACACGTCCGCACCATTTTAAACAAGAATACTGAAAAAGAGAAGGATGAGCTTTAATGGTCTGATATCTTGTTCAGGGCAGTATATACCTGCTTCGACACCATCTGCCATTTTCTTGCATATAGCATTCATGCCGTGAGACCTGCAGAACTATGAGAATTGTTTAGTGGTCAACAAACTTCCCGCAGAATTTGCTCCAATGCTTTCTGCAAAGAGATCAATGTTGAATAGATTAAGTATTGTATGGAGGGTTGCCGGCATAGCTCTTAAAGCTTCGGCCATACAAACTGTTGCAAGTCTTTGGACTCTTTTCCATAAGTTTTCCTCCTAACAACAGTCCACCATATCGGAATACCATGCATCAATATTCGTCTAGCTATGGCTCTATAGCATCAATGCATTAGAGAGGGAGATAGGCTCCAAATGCATTCTAGCATCATTTTGCAGATATACAGAGCATTATTAGCCTTCTTTATATTTTCTCTTCTTTGAGGTTCCATGAAAGCTTACTGTTACTAATTGCGCCCACTTTTTTTTCGTCATAAAGTAATATTTTTGAGTGTCAGTGTTATGTTGGATTGTTAGTTCAAAATCAAATCGCAGTATCTGTTTCTCCTTCGTATACTGGAAATTTACCTCTAATGGTCAAAACGACATTATTAAGCCGCTAGACATTGCCCGTTGGGCATTTGCTGAAAGTTTAGTTTTATCTGAAGTTTTGATAGCGAAGGAGGAGGAAACTGCGGTAAGGTCATTTTAGAGAGATAAATGCATATTTTAATTTGTTCTTTTTTTAGAAATAAACACTTCGATAACTGTCATGCAGTTTTGGTATATTTATTACGGGATCTAAATGGTGCGCTAAATTTGCATCCTCCTTGAACTTCAACATTTTAATTTGCACTTTCTGGCTTGGTTTGTGTGCCGCCTTATATGTATATATAATTTGTGGTAGATTGTTGATTGTGCCACCTAAGTTGTTGTGTCGTCATCACTTAGTTGCCATGCAAAGTACACCAAAAAGGAAAAGACCACGATTCTAGTCAGAAGATTCAGCCACAATGGGGCCAACTCCAGCAGCAGACACCGGAACCGCTGCACAAATTGCCGGTATAATTATACCAGCAGCAGCCGGCACCGTTGCCCAGCCAGCTAATTCTGCAGCGCAGGCGCCAGTAGCCGCCGGCACCAGCGCAGTCGCAGAGTATCTGCCAACATTGGGGCAGAATGAAGGTTTCCCGTCAGCAACGCTCTGCTTGTTCCAGGAAATGAAACAGCAGATGAACCAACTTCGTAGTGAGATTGCCATGGTACGCAATCAGCAGCTGCAGTCTGAGTCCACAGCTGTCAATAGCGATAATAGAGCCGCCGCTCCTAAGAGAGTATTGTTATATCCCGTTGTACGGCCGCCAGCCGCAGTCGAAACCAAAATGTCACGCCGCAACATAATTTAAATTCAATTGAGTTCATGACTCCGACTGCTGAGAGTGATAATAGTGAACCGACTATTCACCGCATTCAAACCTACGCCACGCCCGATATCCAATTGAGTGGCTTCTACAATGGAATGCCCTTTCCGCGCAAAGTGCAGGATCTACCGGAATTTAGCGGGAATATTGAGGATTGGCCAGTTATCTTAACGGCATATACCCAGTCTACAAATGCGTACAACTACACCAATTACGAAAATAATTAGCGGTTGGTGAGGTGCTTGAGAGGAGAAGCCCGAGAGACGGTGAAGTCACTCTTGATTTTACCCCGAGAATGTGAATGCTGTAATGGCACAATTTCAATTCCGTTTCGGGCGCCCAGAGCAACTCATACGCAGTCAGTTACGAAAGATAAAAGAGATAGCGCCGATTTGTGAAAATACGATGACGAGGTTAATTTCGTTCTCAGTGAAGGCGAGAAATCTTGCGGTGTTCCTGCAGAGTACGACTGCTCACCAACATTTTGCTAACCCTACTTTGTTGGAGGAACTCATTGGAAAACTACCCATGAGCAAGAAGTTGGAGTGGGCGCGGTACGCTGCATCGATAAAACCTTATCCTAAAATAGTGGATTTCAGTAATTGGCTGCATGAAATGGACAATTTGATTTGTTCGGTGCAGTGTGACGAAAATCGCGATGTGAAGAGGAGAACGGAATTACACGCAAGTGAGCCACGCCAGTGCAAACCAGTTGAGTGCCCAATGCGTCAGGGTGCGCACAAAATTATTAATTGCGCGGAGTTAGCTGAGTGTGCCGTGACGGATAAATGGGAGTGTGCCAAGCGTCATCGTCTATGTTTCACATGTCTTATTGTTGGACATGCTACTCGAACCTGTCGCCTAAAAAAAAAATGCTTGGTTGCCAGCGAAAACATCATTATTTGCTATATAATAACCTCACTGATTCCGCCGCTAGGCGAGATAGGCAGCAGGAGATCACAAACACAGACGAAAGAATTTTAAGCTGCCAAGCTGCGTAGGATCCGTACGCTGCTTCCACCAAGCTAGGATGGGTAGTGTATAGACCGACAAAACAAATGACTCAGATGGATTCAGCAGCGTGCTTCACTATTAATACAACAAACGATCAGGTGCTGCCCGAAATGGTGGCTGGCTATTTTGAGGTGGAAACTTCGGTGTCAGAGCCGCAACACCGGTGGAAGGAGCAGCGGATTCACGTGCATTGCTGGCGGAAACCACATCGTGTGTAAGAGGTAGATTCCAGACCGGGCTCTTGTGGAAACACGATGAAGTGCGATTGCCAGAAAATCGCCCGATGGCCATGAAAAGATTAATAGGAATTGAGCGGAAAATGAAAAGAGATCAGAGCTTCGCAGTGGCCTACAGCGCTATAATTCAAAGCTACATCCACAAGGGTTATGCGTGGAAACTTAATCATCGTGAGGCATCCGTCGTTACAGATAAAACCTGGTATTTGCCACACTTCGCCGTCACCAATCCAAATAAGCCTCACAAACTTCGTCTCGTTTTTGATTCCGCGGCTGAGTCTAATGGAGCCAGCCAAATTGCCAATTGCTGAGGACTAGCAACCGATGACAACTGTGTTCTTCAACTTCCGCGAGAGGGCGATTGCAGTTTGTGGTGACATAAAGGAAATGTTCCATCAGGTGCTGGTTCGGCCTGTGGATGCTAATTGAAACTACAATCGTCGCTCTGTGGAGGCAATATTGCGGCATCATTATATCGATCACATCCGTAGCCGAGGCAATACACATTGCAGAGCACATAAGGGACATCCATGGAGACGCGCGGAGACCTGCGTGGCTTCATGTCGATTTCGCCAGATGTTTTCGATGCATAGAACGCTGCCAATTCTGCCGCGAACGGCAGTAGCAAGAATATCTCAACGGAAAAGATCCTTGGCATGCATTGGAGCCCGTAGAGCGACGCGTTCGAATTCCACCCTGCATTCCAACAGGTAAATGCAGATGTGAGTGCTGGTAGGAGATACCCCACCAAGAGAGGGCTGCTGAGTATTATAATGTCGCTCTTCGATCTATTGGGATTCTTGACCCAATCGACGCTTACTGCCAAACTGATAATGCGCGAGGTCTGGCGTCGGGAAGTTCAGTGGGATGAACAGCTGTCTGAAGACATCGCATGCTTGTGGAAGTCGTGGCTCCAACAATTGGCCCACGTTGAGGATTTGCGCATCCCGCGATGTTATCTCACCTCACCCCTTCGATACGACGCAGAATTGCACATAATTGTGGATGCCAGCAAGGAGACTTTCGCCGCCGTAGCCTACTGCAGATTCTTTTACGACGATGGTGAGGTGGGAATTCAATTTATATGCGCCAAGACTAAGACGGCGCCGCTGAAATGTTTGACGATACCAGAGCTGCAGGCTGCGGTGCTGGATGTACGGCTTATGAGAATGGTTGCTGATGGACACTCTATTGCTGTTGCTCGTCGTAAGCTTTCGAGCGATTCTGCGACTGTTCTAAGGTGGATTGTCTCGGAGCATCGTCGCTATAAGCCATTTGTAGCATATCGGCTGAGATTTGAGCAGAGTCAGAGGTGGCCGACTGAAGGTGGGTGCCGTCAGAGGATAACGTGGCTGATGATGCTGCGCGGCCGAATCACAAGCTGGATTTAGCTTTGTCATCCAGATGGATACAGGGTCCAGGCTTCCTACGACGGAACGAAGACCACGTGGCCAGCTTACAGGGGAAACCATCGAGAGGATACAGACGAAGAACTGCGACCAAAATATGCTCTAACTACGGTGAGTCGCCGGTTTATTTGATATATTCTCCTCATTTACTAGGCTGAGTCGCACCATTGCTTGGATTTTCCGATTTGTGGCACAGTACCATGAGCCTGTTGGTGGGCGTTTAAAAATAGGTCTGGCTGCTTTGGAAGTGGACGCTGCGGAGCTCTCGTTGTGCCGCCTGGCTGAATCTGAGGCCTATAAATCGGAATGAAAACTGATTCTAAACGGAGAAAACGTTCCAGTGCAGAGTGAGCTGCACAGCCTGACTCCATACATGGACGAGAGTAAACTCCTGCGCGTTTATGGGCGCATTGATGCAGTAGGATGGATGCCGTACGATAGTCTACGACCAATTATACTGCCGCCGCACCACCCACTAACATTGTTTATCGTCGAACGGTACCACGTTCGGATGAGGCATCAGAATGTCGAGGCGACATTGTGTGAAATTCGCAGAAACTTCTGGGTAACTGGATTTCGGCGAATTCTGCGAGGCGTTATTGCATATTGCAGGATAAGGTGGGCCTACTCTCTAGAGACAGACTGACGCCCTTCGTTAGGCCCTTTACATTTACGGGCCTTGATTTATTCGGCCCCATGGTTGTGCCAGTTGGACGTCGAACCGAAAAACGGTGGGTGGCGTTATTTACCTGCCTTACAGTACGAACTATCCACTTGGAGGTTAGTCACGATTTGTCAACGGACCTATGTATCGTGTGCATTCGGAACTTCAAAAGTCGTTGCGGAGTGCCAATGCGAATTCGAAGCGATAACGGCAAAAAATTCGTTGGTGTCAACGGCGAAGCAACACGATTTTCTGAGGTTTTCGACACCGATTGCTTAATGGACGAGATGGCCACGAGGGGCATCGATTGGTTTTTTAACTGAGCTTTGAACCCTTCTGAAGGAGTGCTATGGGAGCACATGGTTCATTGCGTGAATAGGGTTCTGCGTCACACCCTTAAGGAAACTGCGCCTCGTGAGCACACGCTGCAGTGCCTCCTAATTGAGGCCGAAAACGTCGTCAACTCTAGGCCGCTAACGCACCTGCCTATAGCACCATACGAAGAGGAGCCACTTACGCCAAACCACTTTCTACTTGGATCAGCAAATAATGCGAAAACGCCAGGTGTTCAAGAAGTGTGCAAACGACCATGTGTTTTAACGAAACAATGGCGGATAGCCCGCGACTTAAGGGACAAGTTTTGGAAGCGATGGGTGGCAGAGTACCTACCGACGCTGTCGCGCCGGGTAAAGTGGTGTGCCAGGACTGTTCCAATAAAGGAGGGCGATTTGGTATTTATTTGCGATCCAAATGCGCCCAGAAGCCACTGGCGTCGCTGGAAGGTGCTGAAAATTCACCATGGAAGGGATGGTGTTGCGAGGCGTGTGGAAGTGCACTATATCCTCTAACCAGTTGGTATGGATTTTGAGAATTAGAATATTGTTGTTCAGCTTTGGACATTTCAATGGAGGGACCTTGTATTTCCTTATAAAAAGTAACAACTCCGTCTTTCCGGGTTGGTGCTTAGAGCCGCTCTTTTATTTATAACTTAGTGTTCGGTCATAGGGTCACTGAGGAGTCGAAATGCATTTCCCCGTTAGAACTACGGCAATATAATCAGCTTTCGGTACTAGCTTCGGGGCTTTACAAATCGCTAAGATTTTGCTGACCACGAGCAGTCAAAGGAGTGCAGATAGAACTCCTCCTTATGTAGTTCCTCTATCCCACGAGTCCCACGTATCCTGTAGCGATTCGACGCTCTTCCTCTCTGCTGTTATCCTTCCATAGCTCAATTGTCTTCTAATCCATAGATAGGCAGCATTATTAATCTAAGCAGTTTTAATTCCATCTAAAATGGCTACAGTTGTGACATTGTTGAAGGCACCTGCTTTATCGAGAAATACGCCCTAGGCGTATTCCTTATTCTCCAGCGCTCTTTTCACATTTGCTTTTAATTAATGATATGCTGTCTCCCTGGACTTGGTTTTGGTATATGTGTGGTGTGCCTTTTATATACCATTTAGACCTATAGAGTTCCTTATACTGGCTTCAAATTTTTTTTCGAGTGTTTTCGTCAAGAATGGCGTTATACTAATTGGTCGATAGTCACTTGAGTAGGGATAGTTGCTTGATGGTGGATCATCCTCATGCGGCATATAGGAGGATGCAATGAGTATAGGCCCATCCATGCCCCTCTCTACTGCCACAATCATCTAATTGCCTGTAGGGAGGGTAGACATAATGTAATAATTTAATGTTTTCCTTACCAATACAGCCGTTTTACCTTGTTTGTCGTGCTCGAGGTTTTTGTGTGAAAAATTCGTGACTTCAGTCAGGATACCACTTTAACCGATATTATCCATGGCTCCTGAACTAGAACGACAAAGGACCCGCCCCCTCTTAATTGAGGAGGAGCTCGCCTAGAGAGATTATATTGGGATGTAGGTTCATATGCAGAACCCTCAGCTTTCGCTTCGGCCTCCTTTCCGAATTTGGTGTTAGTTAGATTTCCATTTTCCGTCTCATCGAAAAGATGAGGGAGGCTTCTGGGATCTCCTCAATACCCAGTTCCCTTTTCATCTCCCCCGTCTCAAGTCTTTTAGTGTTTTCGTCAGTCGTCTATCATTTATTCAGATGAAGTTGCACACTCCCTAGGCCCCACGCCATCTTCCCGAACCGTGTGTGGAGTATATTCTCGGCCAACTTATTGAACTGAAAGATGTAGCTTTGTCCCTCGGCCGTACTCGTCGGTTTCATGTCTCGCAACAGTGTCCAATCATCCTATGGCATATCCCAGAGAGTATCCTCCTTTACCATTCGAGGGATAGACAAATTCGCTTTGGGAAAATCTTTGGTGCTACTCCGGTCCACTATTTCTATTGCCGCACATTCCTAGAAATTTTGGAGGGCTTTACTGCTCCCTTAATCCATGTCAGTCATGGATAGTCATTGCATTTCAGAATTTTAACCATGTTTAACCACCCAGCCCCATCAAATGCTGGCATTGGCGCGTCCGGTTCCAGTAGCTTCATTTCCATCACTTTCCACCTTTCCTTCATCATCTATCCAAGTGTGTTACTGCGGTCGATCAGTCCCACAATCAAATATGTTTTGGCAAACTTCACTGGCTGCAGCCGCTGCTCTGGACGTGCTTGATTTGCGGGTCATTTCTGTCCGCTAGTCAAACCACTTGTCAAACCCCTCTTTTCACTTAGGTCTCTTGCTGCAACGGCTTTCGCCTTCCGCGGAGAGTTGCCGGTTACTCGCTATATCTTCCTCGATCCGATATGCGATTTGCTAATACAAGGGTTCACATCTTAGCAAACCTGCGTAATTGCAACCGGCCCTTTTCCATAGTGTCTTTGGTCCAAGCCAACCTCTCCTTCTATTACTTACCGACTTGTTCGTCGGACGACCGCAGACTTTGAACTCTGCTTTGTTGGCAACCTGCGCCTTTCGGTTTACTCCACGGTCCTTTCCTCAGAAGAGCGGCCGATGGCGATGCAGTTATTTAATTTCTACTTGCTACAATTCTAATTGCATATTGACAACAGATAGCGCTAATAGTTTACTTTCATCTCTGTATTCGCTTATTAACTAAAATTACAAATTATAATTGGAATTTGTAATAAAATAAATAACGTAAGGTAATAAAATCATTTAAGACCTTAAAGAACATTAAATTTATAATTTTATTATTGTGAAATATTGCGGCAACAAACATAGATATTATTAGCATGATTGCATTGAAGCGACTGAAGCAAATTTCAACATGTAAACAAAGAAGAATAAGAAAAGACATTCAATTCCCTCCATATTTATTTACCGTTCCGACCATTTTTTTTGGTCACACGCATATTCCATATCCCTGTAGTGAAAATTATAGGCAGTCTTCAAAATATACTACTAAATTTAATAGTAAAAAATCAAGTGGTTAATTTACTAGTTCAAAACTTATCTTTAAGTTAACCAGTTACTGACAGTTGCCGTGTATACTAAATTTTTCCTTTCTTGTCAATTTAATAAAAAAGGAAGTAACGACAAACATTGGAATTTGAAGAAACACAGTTCTTTTTATAATTTCAACCACTTTTTGTAATTCCTCATTTCAGAGATAAATCTTCAAGTTTACGCGTGACTTACGTTAGCTGTCGAAGAGTTTAATACAAAAACACACAAGAATTAAATTTACATGATTTCTTAATATTATTTATTATTTATATCTGGTGCATTGGTTTACAAGAATATGTTCTTGTTCCTCTAAGTCTTAAATTCATCTAACCTATCTTTCATTTCGTTCTTCTTTTATATGCTTAATTTATGTCTTGATAAAACAATTCCTATTAAATTTGCCGTAGCAGATTTCATGGGAATTGTTTTTACATTTTGATTCTTTGCTATGAAATTTGCCCATGCAATATTTCATAGGAATTGCTTTCTTACATTTTGATTGTTTCCTATGAAATTTGCGCATGCAATCATCCCCTCTCAGTTTGAAGCGTAGGGACGGACGGGACTGCAGCTTCAAGGCAGGTATTCATGAGGTTCTGTTGAGTTTTATAGCGTCTCAATGAGAGTATTATTTACTCCAAAGATGAGGATTGAAGTTCCAATTATGCTGCCGATTAGATAGTTGTGATTGGATAACTGTATGTAGACTGCATCGATCTCAGTTTGTTGCTCGAAGTTGTAATCTGCTAGCTTTTTCAAGGAAAATGTATTGATTTCATTTGTGATTTGGACTTCTGAATGGAAAACTGGTGTGATGTAGACGTCTTCCCAAAAGGTGCCGATGTCATCTTCATAGGTTATGTTGTTTATAAAGACTTTACAATGTTTGTAGTGGGTTATTGCTGTTCCTTTGATGGTAGTATTCGCCGCTCTGCATGTTGATTGTAATGTGGTTTCTTGCCAATGTTTTTCACAACGCATTCCGTTTTCTTATTCTTAAAAAGTTGGCCAATACACTTCAAATTTGCATCTTTGTTTGTTTTACAATAATATATATTTTCTATTTTAGGACATGCTTGTGAGATTTCAAATACATACATAATTATCATTATATAATACATATGGTTCTGACTCAATTATTTTAGAATTGTTGATTGGCAATGGGATTATGTGGTGGTATTGATAAGGTATAGGGTCAAAGTTTGGTATGTGAATGTTAAAATAGTTTTAGATTCATTAAAATATGCTTGTAGGTTTAGCAGCTTGTAGATATGTTCAATAGATTTGGTTACCTTCTAAATGTTTAATCTGTTCGTTTAAGTACTGTGCGTCGTATTCGTCCATGTTACCTGTTATGAATTTGATGACATGTCTGAGTCCATTTATTAGTCCTCTTTACTTCTGTTTGGTTTTAAGGTATTTTAATTTTGTTTTTAGTTGTACAAGTTTTAGCTTGGTTGTTGTCATCATTGTTTTTACTGAATCGTATCTTTCGAATAATTTAAGTGTTTTAGTCAAGTCATCTATGTTTTCGTGGTACTTTTCTAGGTCAATAATATGGAATAGGTTACTATGGTTGATTATTCTCCTTGCATGCCCTAAGTAAATAGTATCCCATTATTTTTTGTAAGTTCTCGATATTCAAATAGTTGTCCAGAAATTAACGTCAATCTAAGGAGAGAGAGAGATTTTGTTTTGCGTTTTAGCCGTATTTTGTGGATTTTTTTATTTCCTTTTGTTATTATAGTATGTGAGTTGTTTTTGTGTACCTTATGTTTAGAAAATCTGGCTGTAATTTTATTTCCTAAATAAAGTGGTCTCTTCTTGTTTTGGTTCCGGTTCTTCTCTTGTTTAGTTCAGTTTATCTATTTTTTTTGAGAGGTTTTCTACTTTTTTCTTAATGGGTGGGTATAGGGTGTCGTGGAAGGTCTGTAATTTTTGTAGGTATTCATGTTCTGTATTAAATGTTAAATTCTTGCATGCCGAATAGACATTCTTAGGTATGCCGAATAGACTCACGAAATTTTTGAAAGCGTCTAATACATGTATACTGTTTCTTGAAGCTAAGGAGTAGCCTGTTGCAAATTTCGAACATTTGTCTATTATTGTGAGTATCTGATTATGGTTAATGCTATAAATGTCAATGTGTACAATGTCAAGAGGTTTTAATGGTATTTCTGTTGTTAAATATATAGGTTTTGGGGGTTTCTATCGTACTTTTGTGTATTACAAATTTCGCAGTTATTTATTGTTCTTACTATTTTTTGCTTCATGAAGGGAAAGTAATACCGTTGTTTTAAGTGTAGATGTGTCTCGTTAATGCCTCTGTGGTTGGAATTAGAGTGGTATTCGCGATTTGTTTTTTCTTGTTCGTCGTCTGTTACAATGTCTATTAGGATATCTTTACATCGGATTGGTTTGAAAAGTTTACTATTAGAGAAATATTGTGAGTATATTTTCTGTATTTGTTTAAAAATTTCTTAGTCACTAAAGATAGCTACTTGCTTATGAGGTGGCATGTGATTTTTGAGGATGTTAATTATGTCGTAGTCTGTGTATTCCATTTGTTTTATTGTTCGTCTCTGTTTATTTCTAAAAAGATTTTGTACTGTTATTTCTGGTTGTCCTTTTTCGATTATAATTTGGATATTAAATTCTTTAAGAGGGTAGTTCCGAAATAAAAATTCCGTCATTTAGATTCTCATTAGCCGAATGGGTAGTTGTTCCTGATGTACCTTGATCTGATGTTATGTCATTGAGGTTGATGTCTGTCAGGTTTTCATTAGTTTTGTCAATCTCTATTCTGCTCAGGGCATCAGCGTTGGTGTTCTGTTTGCCCTTTTTGTAGGTAACATTATAGTCGAACTCTACCAATTTTAGTCTCCATCTCACAAGTTTGGAGTTTGGAACTTTGAGACTCATCATCCAAGTTAGTGGACTGTGGTTTGTAACTATTGTAAACTTGTGGCCGTACAGGTATGGACGAAAGTACTTCGTGGCCCAAACAATGGCTAAGAGTTCCTTCTCAATTGTGGAATAGTTTACTTCTGATTCGCACAGGGTGCGACTGGCGTAACATATGGGTTTATCACTCCCGATATTGCCTTGAGAAAGGACTGCTCCTATAGCGAAATTACTGGCGTCCGTTGTCAAAATGAAAGGTTTAGTGAATTAAGGGTATTGTAAGATTGGATCGTTCATCAGAAGCTCTTTACATGTTTCGAATGCGTTTACATATTCCTGGCTAAAATTAATCTTACTACCTTTCTTTAAGCAGTTTGTCAATGGTTTTGTTATTATAGCGAAGTCTCTGATAAAACTCCTATAGTATCCCAGAAGTCCTAGAAACGATTTTATTAGTTTTGGTGTTTTTGGTATTGGTAATTTTTGTACAGCGCTAATCTTTCCTGGGTTCTGTTTGATGCCGTCAGTGGACACAATGTGACCGAGAAATTCAATTTCTTTTCTGAGGAATTCCGATTTATCCAACTGTACTTTGAAGTTTGAGGATCGCAATTTTCCGAATACTGATTTGAGATTTAGAATATGTTCATCGAGGGATGTTGAGAAAACGATGATATCATCCAGATATACTAGGCAGACCTTTCCTATGAGCTCTTCTAGAACATTGTCCATTACACGTTGAAAAGTGGAAGGGGTATTTCTCAATCCGAAAGGCATGCGGATATATTCAACATGACCTCCATCAACTGTAAAAGCGGTTTTTGAGACATCTTTTGGATTCATCTCAATTTAATGAAAACCACTAGCAAGATCTAGAGTGGAGAAGTACATGCATTTTCCCATTTTGTCCAATATATCTGAAATATTGGGTAATGGATAGCGATCTGCGATAGATTTCTCGTTAAGCGTCGTATCGTCAATCACTAGACGCCATTTCTGCTTACCGCTGGCGTCTCGTTTTTTGTGGACAATCCAGACTAGTGCACTCCAAGGCGAGTAGCTAGGTTTAATAATTCCTTGGGAAAGCATTTTGTTAATTTACATTTTAACTTGTTCTTTATGGACGTGTGGGTATCTGTAGGATTTTGTGTGGATAGGTATATCATCTGAGGTTGGTATAGTATGTTTAATTTTGTTAGTGAAGGCTAGATTTTGATTTTCTTTGTAGAATACTGTTCCGTATTGTTTGCAAAGTTTCAGTAAGGCATTTAGTTCTTCTTTATTTAGGTGATTAGTCCGAAGTAGGTCTTTTAGTTCAGCTCCATTACAATCACGTTCCCAGTTAACATCCATGGTATGTGTTTCTGTGTAGTCTGAGGTGTTGTATTTTTCTACTTTTATTGGTTGTTCGAAAAAGAGTACCTGCTGGTTGTTTGATTTATTTACTATCTCCATTCGACTGATCCAAGAAATTTCTAAGTCGCTCGAAATTATTGTCAGTTCGTTATAAAAAGTCCCTTCTTCTAAATCGACTGGTATCGGAATAATTGTTTTTGAAGTGGCTGGAATTAAGTGTCTCTCTGAAGTGGTGTTTGATTTTATTAGGATTGGAATTATTGTTTTTGGTGTCATCACGGTTTGCTGTTTTAAATCGATAATTGCCTCTCAATTTTTTAATACGTCAATTCCCAATAAACCATCAAAATAGCAGTGAAATTTGAAAACTAGAAATTCTAAGTTTCCGACCTCTTTGAATTCTTTAAAAGTGGGAAAAGATGCTTTTTTATCTAGGGTATACTTATTAAGAATTGTTTTTATTGTGACGGGTTGACAGTCGATGTAATTTTCTGGTGGGACACATTCAGGGTTGAAGAAGGACGAGGTGGCTCCTGTATCTATTAAAAATCTTAAGGGTCGCCCAAAAGGTGATGAAATCAAAATGTAGGGTAAAGCACATCCGTGATTGTTGACGTCTATGTATCCGATCGGATCCTTGAGGCGTATAGGGGAAAATTTATGGTTTCTTCAATGTTAGAGGTTTCCTGATTATCTGATTCTTCGTGTTGAGGTAGATTTTCTTGATTGATATTATGAAATTCGTTGGTTCTAGATGCCCTTGTAAAATTAGTTCTATTGCTTTGGAAGTTAGAATAGCCAGTTTTATTGTCGGGTTCTTGCTTGAGTGGCATAATTGCTTGTCTAGGAGTAAAGGGTTGATTAAAGTGGTTATTGTTTGGTCTACCGGTACCACGCTGAAATTGCCTATTATAAGGATTAGAGTTATACTGCCTATTCGTTTGATATGGGGTAACTTGATTATGGGGTCTATTAATTCTTTGGTATGAATATTGTCTACTATCGTGATTATTCTGATGGTATGGTTGAAAATCGGTTTTGGTCCGATTATATTGCTTGTATTTAGTAATATTTTGTTCTTTGCGGCAAAATGATAATGCTGCTATCCTCAGGACGCATAGCTCTTATTATTGCACCCATTGGTTCTTTTAAACCGGATAGAAATGTGTTTGGACACATTTCTGTGAAAAGTTCTCTTTTCGATGAGAGTACTTTGTGGTCTTTTTCACCAATAAGGATACAATTAAGAAGAGCCGCTTGAATTTCAGCGATTTTTTTATGAAATTCTTTAATGGGTCTATTAAATTGTTTTATATTATGTAGGTCTCTGATAAGGGTAGTTTCTGTTCTCTTGTCTGAAAAAGTGTTAGTTAATGTCGTTTTAATACAATTCCAGTCCAATGGTGTAAGATACGTGTTTAAGAAGTCATTTGCTGGTCCTTGAATTTTGTTCCTAATTGCTCTTAGGAGCATATGTCCGTACGGAGTCTGTTCTGTCCCTTTGATTAACATTAATATTTCTTCCACATTTGTAATGAAATTATACAATTGGCGTTGGTTGCCATCGTATCGGGGAAGATCTTTGATAATGTCAGGTATTCGTAAGGTATTGAAAATATCTTTTGTTTTAATTTGGAACTGTGGTGGTTGGGGTTGTTGTTGAGTTTGTATGTTTTGGGGTTGTGGGTTTGCCATTTCAATTTCTTCTGGAAGTGAGTTCAGACCTCTATATTTTTTGTTTGTACTTAGTTTTGACAGTGCTAAAGTTTTAGCTTTTCTTTTGAACATAAATTTTTTTTATATGGGATTTTAAGAATAATTTACAGTTTGTTCGTTTCAGTTAAGTAATAACAAATATTCTTGACAATGGTTTACAATATAAAATATTTTCATAGAAAAAAAATTTTGTATTTTTCAGAATTTTTGAAATTTAGGTGGTAAATATAATTAACTCACAAGCAGTGTCCTATTATGATCTTCATTGAGAAATAGTGTGCAATTCTGTGTTTGTGGTTCTTTCGACAGTAAACCAAGATATTTGTTTGAGAGCTGGTTCTGGCGGTAAATGGATTGAAATCCAACGATGATTCCAGGATGTTCGCTCCAATAACTAGAATTCACTTGATATGCAGTCAAGAAATCCTGTATTATTTTTAATTATTTTAATTATTATTTTATTTTTAATTATTTTATTTTCTTTTCTTTTTTTTAATTTTTTTTTATATGTTTAATTAGAATTCACTTGATATGCAGTCAAGGAATCCTGTATTATTTTTAATTATTTTATTTTTAATTTTTTATTTTTAATTTTTTTATATGTTTAATTAGAATTCACTTGATATGCAGTCAAGGAATCCTGTATTATTTTTAAATATTTTATTTTATTTAATTTTTTTTTTTTTTTTTTTTTTTATACTCGTATGTTTAATTAGAATTCACTAGATATGCAGTCAAGGAATCCTGTATTATTTTTAATTATTGTATTTTTAATTATTATATATTTTTTTTATATGTCTGTATATATTTTTGTTTAAGAATATTTTACTTCACACGGGTAGATTATTTTTAAAATACAACTGAAAAACCGTCGCCGCCAACCGTACGACTGCGCCACTTACGTTAGCTGTCGAAGAGTTTAATAAAAAAAACACACAAGAATTAAATTTACATGATTTCTTAATATTGTTTATTAATTATATCTGGTGCATTGGCCTACAAGAATATGTTCTTGTTCCGCTAAGTCTTAAATTCATCTAACCTATCTTTCATTTCGTTCTTCTTTTATATGCTTAATTTATGTCATGATAAAACAATTCCTATTAAATTTGCCGTAGCAGATTTCATGGGAATTGTTTTTACATTTTGATTGTTTCCTATGAAATTTGCGCATGCAATATTTCATAGGAATTGTTTTGTACATTTTTATATATTTCTTAAAAACTACTAAAACTGTAATAATTAATTATTAAGGTTTGGGGCGTGTTACCTTAACTCGTGTTTTAAAATATCCGCAAAGTGTTCGCAAATAAGAGTGGAAATGCAGCACCATGAATTAACATGCTGAATTAATACACTCCTCATTTATGCACAAAAATTATTGCACATGTCGAGTACACATTATTATATTATGTACATATGTACATATTGTGGCAGCACTGCTGTAATAATCTACACTTATATATATACATACCTTTATTATTGTGAATATTGTTAGATATCGCTGTGGCAGTAACTGCACGAACAGTTGAATTTAAGCGTTCTACCGTGCAGACGTGTACATGAGATTGAATAAATAAAATACATTAAACATTGTTTTGTTCCTACCACAATTCAGAATTGGGATTGAGCTAAAATTAAATTAAATTAAAAAGTGACAAACAATAAGTGAGCAAAACGATATGCCGGGTACTGAAGACCTTAATCGCTACACTTTGGCGCAGCTAAAAGCATGGCTAGATGTTCTGGGCGAGAAGTCAAACGGGAATAAATCAGCCCTAATACTACGCTTGGAAGCTATTCCACGCGAAAGACGCGAAAAGTGTCCAAGGCCAACGGCTGAAGCAGTTTCTGGAAGTTCAAATCAAACGCCTGAAGAAAAAGACGCAGCAGCAAGCGAGCACAGCGACGCCGAAGAAACGGCCGGCAACAACAGCAAAAGTGCGCAAGACGCCGACGGCGAAAGCGGTGACGAAAACGACAACAAAGTCACGCAAGTCACGTACGCACATCAAGATGAACAGAAATCTAACAACAAAACAAACGAATTCAACCTGATGCAAAAAGAGATAGAATTGATGAGAAAAGAAATGGAATTGCAACGTAGAGAAATAGAAGTGCTAGAAAGAGAAAAAGAGTGTCTGCAACAAGCTAAAAAAAAATGAAACGTCAAACGAGCGATTGAAGAAAACCAGCAGCAACGAAAAGTCAAAAGAGTGTGGGAAAATATATGAAAAGAACAATGAAATAGCAAACGAATGTACAGACAAAAACAATGAACTGTCAAATGAGTGCCAGAAAACAACAAATGAAAAGCAGAAACCAAAATATAATGAAGTTGCGGTTGTATCAAATGAGTGCGTAAAAACGACAAAAGAAACGCCGGACGAGACATTTATAAATAAAATGTCAATGGTGAAGGATTTAATTTCGGAATACTCAGGAGAGGTAGACCACTTTCAACTATGGGTATCTCAACTACTAAGTGCTAAAAAATCCTTCAACTTAGACGACAACAATTTACGTGCGTTGATTGCAACGAAATTAAAAGGAAAAGCTCTTAAGTGGCTGCATTCAAGAGCAGACGTCGCAACAATTCCAATTCTTGACCTACTCGCTAAGATGAAATTTTTGTTCGACAACCGCATCAGCAAACTAACCATTCGTCGAGAGTTTGAAGCACGTAAGTGGCTACCAAGTGAACATTTCCAAAACTACTTTGACGACAAACTCATACTGGCGAATAAAATCGATTTTGGGAGCGAGGAATTAGTAGAATACATAATCGAAGGTATACCAAATCGGCAGCTACGGTCACAGGCGAAGATGCATCGTTTTCATCATGAAAATCAGCTGTTGGAAGCGTTCGTAGATGTTTCTTTGCCAAAGCCAACAACTGTTGGTGGAAACAATGACACTGCTGAGCGGAAAAATCGCTGCTACAACTGCAATTCAGTGGGACACATTGCGTCAGAATGCCGTAAACCAAAAAGAGAAGTTGGTGCCTGCCACGCATGCGGTGAGTTTGGGCACTACGCTGCTGTATGTCCGAAGTACAAGAAGAAGAACTTGGTTCACAATGTGCAAGACGAACATGGCGAAGAATTTGTAAGGAAAATGTATATTAGTTTTTGTTTATTGAGTAGTAATTATAAAACTTTATTAGAATGCCTGATAGATACGGGGAGTCCCATTAGCTTCATCCGACAAATGTTCGTTCCAGATTTTTAAAAAATAAAATTAAACAAAGATGTTAATTACTACGGAATCAATAAAACCAAATTAATTTTTTATGGGAAAATTGAATTAAATATATGTTTTGAAAATGAAAATGTTTTACTGGATGTTTTTGTCGTATCGGATGAGACTATGGTTTACCCCATAGTACTAGGTAGAGATTTTATATTGAAAGCTAAGCTAGAATTACGAAAAAGAAAAGATGAACTAAATAGAGATGACCTTAGCTTAAAAAATAAAAATTATGTTAAAAACATCGATTGTTTGGAAAATGATAAAATTAAAACCGAGTTAAGTTTAAAAAATAAAAACCAAGTTAAGAAATTTGAATTTTTAAAAAACGATGATATTACAAATGAAGGAATTTCTAAGAGTAAAAGCGAAATCAATTTTTTTGTTAATGACGAATGTAAATTCCTTTTAATGGAAATTGAAGATGATAAATTAGATATAAATGTTAACACAAAATTAAGTTTCGAAACCAAAATGATGGTGACTGATATCTTTAAGCAGTTTTATGTTAATGGTAAACGTCCCGAGTTGTCAGAAACAAACTATGAAATGAAACTATCTCTTTCTAACAAAAAGCCCTTCCATTGTACCCCGAGGCGATTGTCGTATTTTGAAAAGGGTAAATTACGAGAAATTATAGATGATCTGTTAGCTAAAAGTATAATAAGGCCTAGTGAGTCTGAATATGCATCTCCAATTGTACTCGTTAAGAAAAAAACAGGGGAACTACGATTCTGTGTGGATTATCGGACCTTGAACAAAGTTACCTGTAGGGACAATTATCCGCTTCCACTTATCGACGACCTTTTAGATAAATTAGCAAACAAACGTGTTTTTACACTACTAGACTTAAAGAGTGCATTTTACCATGTTCATATGAACAATGAATCCATTAAGTACACATCCTTCGTAACACCAACTGGGCAGTATGAGTTCCTTAGGATGCCCTTCGGTCTTAAAAATGCACCGTCTGCATTTCAGAGATACGTGAACCGAATTTTTAATGACCTTATAGAGACTGGAAGTATGACAATCTATATGGACGATATTATGATCGCAACTAGCACAATAGATGAACATTTTAGGATCCTTAAAGAGGTGTTACAAAGATTAGTGAGAAACAATCTTGAATTGAGATTAGATAAATGCAAATTTCTGCAGTCTGAAGTAAAATACTTAGGCTATACGGTATCTAAAGACGGGATTCGCCCTGATGAAAACGGCGTAAACGCAATATTGGATTTTCCAGTACCAGGGAATGTCAAAGCCGTTCACAGTTTTCTAGGGTTATGCTCTTATTTTAGAAGATTTGTTCAAAATTTTTCAACGATTGCTCAGCCGTTATACAAATTAATAAAGAAAGACTCAGATTTCATTTTCGGTAAGACAGAACTCGATTGGTTTTTACTGCTCAAAAGCAAACTAGTTGCAGCACCCATCCTAGCTATTTATGATCCTCGCGATGAGACTGAGTTACACTGTGATGCCAGTGCAATAGGTTTTGGAGCTATTTTACTGCAAAGAAAATCTGATGGAATTTTTCACCCGGTTTTTTATTTTTCGAAAAGGACAACTCAATGTGAAGCGAAGTATCATAGTTTCGAATTAGAAACTTTAGCGATTATATATGCTCTTGAAAGGTTTAGAATATACCTACAGGGAATTAAGTTTAAAATCATTACGGATTGTAATTCCTTAACTCTAACGATCAACAAAAAAGATATAAACCCTCGTATTGCCCGTTGGGTATTAAAACTTCAAGATTATGATTACACATTAGAGCATAGAAATGGAGTTAAAATGCAACATGTAGATGCACTAAGCCGTGCAACCAATATTTTGATTTTAGAAGAAAACACATTTGAGCAGAATTTGTCAATTTGTCAGAGTAGAGACGAAACCTTACGCAAAATATGCGAACACTTAGAGAATTCTGAGAGCAAATTTTATGAAATGCACAACGGATTAGTATACAGAAAAGTCAAAGGAAAAGTTATATTTTATGTTCCATCGGATATGGAAAACCAAGTATTACACAAATACCATGATGACTTGGGGCATATTGGTCGTGATAAAGTTTTAGAATCTATAACCAAGACCTATTGGTTCCCAAAGATGAAAGAAAAAATTTCTATTTATATAGACAATTGTTTAAAATGCATAGCATTTTCACCTAAATTTGGAAAACGGGAAGGTTTGTTGAATAATATACCAAAAGGTGACCTACCCTTTGACACCCTTCACATAGATCACTTTGGCCCAGTTTTGTTACCAAACTCAAAAAAAAAATTCGTTCTATTAGTAGTGGATGCTTTTACGAAATTCGTTAAACTGTATGCAGTAAAAACTACTAATACGAATGAAGTATTAAGCCAACTTAAGTCTTTCTTTAACACTTATAGTCGTCCAAAAATTATAATTTCCGACAGGGGCAGCAGTTTTACGTCAAAAGATTTTACAACATTTCTCGAGACACATAACGTACGACACATTAAAATAGCAACAGCGTCCCCTCAAGCCAATGGACAGGTGGAACGAATTAACAGAAGTCTTGCTCAAATGATAGCAAAGTCAGCCAGTGGTAATAAAACAAGTTTAGATGGTATACTACCGGACATTGAGTTTTCAATGAATAATACTGTTCAGCGTAGTATAGGAACATCACCTAGCGAGCTTTTATTTGGCGTAAGGCAAAGAGGAAAAGTCATCGACTTCTTAAGTGAATGTTTAAGTGAAAATGTAGAAAATAGGGATACAAGGGATGTATATAACTTAAGATCAAAAGCAGTTGCAAAGCAAACAAAATCGCAAGATTACAATAAAAATATTGTAGATGGAAATCGCAAAGAAGCAAAAATTTACAATTTAGGAGATTACGTTATGGTAAAAACTTTTATTAGCACTCCAGGAGTATCGAAGAAAATAGTTCCAAAGTTTAAGGGCCCGTATAAGATAAAAAAAGTTCTTGGTAATAATAGATATGTAGTAAAAGATGTAGAAGGGTTTCAATTAGGTCAAATCCCTTACGAAGGTACTTGGGAAGCGGCAAATATGAAACCATGGTTTAAAAAATAATAATGTTCAAAGATAACCGGGACGGTTACAGGTCAGGACGGCCGAGTTGTGGCAGCACTGCTGTAATAATCTACACTTATATATATACATACCTTTATTATTGTGAATATTGTTAGATATCGCTGTGGCAGTAACTGCACGAACAGTTGAATTTAAGCGTTCTACCGTGCAGACGTGTACATGCGATTGAATAAATAAAATACATTAAACATTGTTTTGTTCCTACCACAATATATATGAATTTTACATATATATATATATATATATATATATATATATATATATATATATATATATATATATATATATATATATATATATATATATATATATATATATATATATATATATATATATATATATATATATATATATATATATATATATATATATATATATATATATATATATATATATATATATATATATATATATATATATATATATATATATATATATATATATATATATATATATATATATATATATATATATATATATATATATATATATATATATATATATATATATATATATATATATATATATATATATATATATATATATATATATATATATATATATATATATATATATATATATATATATATATATATATATATATATATATATATATATATATATATATATATATATATATATATATATATATATATATATATATATATATATATATATATATATATATATATATATATATATATATATATATATATATATATATATATATATATATATATATATATATATATATATATATATATATATATATATATATATATATATATATATATATATATATATATATATATATATATATATATATATATATATATATATATATATATATATATATATATATATATATATACGAGGCATTGGCCAATAGCTCTTTTTTTCAACATAATTGACGTTCCTACCCTAGTTGCTTTTCATATATTTTATGATACATGTAGGTAGGTAGGTAGGAGTGGCCGCCCAGTTTGCCAAAAGCACACTTGAGCACACATAATGGCCCATTGTGATACCACGGTGTGGCGCCGTTCAAGCACTGACTAAAAAGGTTCCCATACTTGGGATGGTGATAGTCAGCGCAAGGACAGCGCCTGGAAAGGCACGACTCCCCCGTCATGTTTCAGGAAACTATCCTGATACTTTGATGAACTTGGCAATGTCTTTAATATTAATGGATGACAGCTCTGTCAGGCTTGTACGAAATGGGGCACCAAAGGTGCGAATTCTTATTCTGCTCAAGGATGGGCAGTGGCATAAGAGGTGGAAACCCGTCTCGTCCTCCTCCTCGAAGCCACAGCCTCGGCAAAAGTCATTTGAGGGTAGGCCCAGTCTTTCTGCGTGCTGTCCCATTATGCAGTGGCCGGTCAAAACCGACACAGTTGTCGACAGTAATATGCGATCAAGTCGAAGAAGTTGATTGGTTCTGTTTTTGTCCATTCTTGCCCAAGTTAGTCTAGCCGTGTGGCAGGATTCCTCGTTAGCCCAGGATTTGTAGGCGTCAGCCAGATATTTCCGTTTGATTTCGAGCTTGGCTGTTGCCAGTGGAATGCCAATGTTTACAGAGGGGTGAATGTCGTGCATTAGCGTGCCTGCCTTGGCAAGCTCGTCCGCCTCGCAGTTTCAAGGGATTTCGCTGTGTCCGGGAACCCAGACTAGGTGCACCCGAGAGTAACTTGCGAGCTGATTTAAAGATGTTCGACATTCATGAACTAGTCTTGATGTGGCCGTGGAGCCAAAAAGAGATTTAATGGCGGCCTGGCTGTCTGAGAAGATATTTATGATACATAAAAGACCATAATTTTTGAAAGACTTGGAATCTAGCAATGCCGAATATTGGAGAGCGAATGGAGTTGTGAACAAGATCTACAAGTGAAGCCATGTTAGGTTACGAAATATGCAATACTGTATCAACTTCAACATTGACAAAAACCCAGGAGAAGGATGCATCAGGACGCAAAAGGCATACAGGCAACTGTTATTTGAGTCTGCTTGCGCAGCGTACTGAGCGCAAAACAATAAAATCCTATGATGTTTGCAATAAACCTCTTTGCCTATTGCATACAAATGTAATTAATCAATGCTCAAAGTGCTTATAGCAACAACAAGCACCTTAACTGAAATCAATAAAATAACATAAATTTAAAATTTCTTTAAAATGTTCCGTAAGGTACTCAGGTACTACCGTTATGTAATGTAAATTATTCAAAATAGAATTTTTTTATCGATCTGCATTTTTTCAAACATTCTGTTAGAAAATTCGTTACTTTGGCGAAATCTTAGTAAATTTTCAGTCAAAAATATATAAATCTTTAAATCCTTTTATTTATTTCTGTCTACTACTGACTACGGACTTTTGAAGCATCCAGCATAAAGGTGCTGGCAATCTTAGAACTCTATATCCACTGAAACAGAATAATCTGTCAAACTAACATGTGCAAATCTTCGTTGACAGCTAGGATTCTATTTAGGCTCTAAACAACACATCCACCACCTCGAAGATGGTCTCCTTCTGCCACTCTCTGCACAACAAGTTGGCGCACGTACACCAGATCTCTTTGACTTGGGTAGGCCAATCTAACATAAGAGGAAACTTCTCTAGACGTGGCACAACTTTCAGTTACATCCACATAACGGGGTGCCTCTCGCTACAAGTAAACACTTCATTTCTTCTGGCCAACAAAGGGTTTCGGGAGGTAATCACCTGTAATAAAACTATACAGTTCAGGCCTTCTTTTAATATCAAATGCACTAATGAGTGAATTTCCTTCAATAGGCAATTTATTAGCTCTGGTGTAGCAATTTTGACAGGAAACTGTCTACTTCTACTACTACGCCACGCAAATACTCGGACCCTCGATTTTTGCGATTCCCGTCGCAGTTTTCTACTATGACACTATCTGGCCCTATCCAGGAGCAGATAGAAAACTCTAGGTAGCCTCCTCTTTAATGATCTGGACGATCTCAAATAGTTAACTTGTCCTACTTTCAAAATATCTGAAGTAAGACTCCACACCGATTCTCAAGTACGGCACGTACTTCCAAGATAGACAAATGGAAATTGCTGTGCATGTATTCTACAAATGCCTGCGTTTGAGCGCGAAAAGGGAGCACTCGCAACCACAATTGGTGAGTAACCTACTCCCAAAAATATAGTACATATGCTACTTTCGGAAAAAAACTCGAACGCTGTCAGTGACAATAATAGTGATGGACCAGCTGAAACGTGCAGATCAAATGGCCCGTATTTCGCTTCGGGCCAATAGAGAAGAACTTTGAGTTCTATCCTTTCTGCGAAGTAATACCTGTTGGCAGTTGCCGCTCAGTCCCCCAGGGAATGTAAGACGTGGTTATTTTCAATCTCTTTCAACATCAAAAGCACTAATAAGGAGGCACTTAGACAAACCGTTATTGGAACTCTAGCCACTATTGTTTCTTTAAGCAATAAAATCGATATAGATGATCCTATAGAACTCTTCAAAAACCCATACAGCGAGTAGCATGGTCTTCCAGGTTGTTAAGGAGCAAAAAAATAGAATCCGTCAACTTTTGCAAACACTTAGAAGTCCCAAAGGTACAACCGCGCTATAAAGCAATTTAAAGCGTTACGGATCACAAAAAATGCAGAAATATAAAGCTATGGCAGCAGCTGCTCTCCTTCATAGGCTTCATATAATGAAGGCATTCCGCAGTAGGACACCTACTTTATATCATCTATTCTTTATATTACCAAATACATCACAGATCGCAATTATTTCAGGTCTGCATGATCCTTGCAGGTGCATCTCAAGCATCTCACAACCTCCGCGTGGTGTCTGATGTGAGAAGGCGAAAATCCAAACTCGTTATCTCTATCTTTGGCGGCGTCTTGTTCAGTGTCTGATTCCCATGCTGGGGGTGGCTGAAACGAACTGGTGCAAACTGAAAGCACTCCCTTAATCCGCGGTGTTAAGCGAACCGTGCCGTCGGATCTCTTTGCACCGGATGGATACAAAAGCTGTATTTGAACGGAGCCTCTCCGATACCTGGTCGCCTCGGAGGAGAACTCTGACCTTGCCACATTATCGGGGGCAATAATGTGGTGGATATGTAAAATATCCTGCACTCGTGGGAATCAAATAGAAAACATTAAATCAAATAAGACGAGTAAAGAAGTCTGAAGTCGGGTTAGACCGACTACGAAAACCCTTTACCTTTATAGTTTATAAAACCACGCTCATACAAATAAAATGTATGTAAGAGTTAAACCATGGTGATATGGAATCAACACAATTTTTTCTCCAAGTCGGTTGAAATGTTACACCTATAATGATCACTAAGTTTCATATTTGAATTCTATAATGCTATAGACACATTTGTTGATATATTTTGAAGAGATTTCGAGTTATGAATATAGTTAACTTGGTGCTGTAGTTATACTTCACATTTCCATATGTACATATCCGTACCTGCTACGGCCATTATGGTATTTATAAAAAAAAAAGCTATACGGCACAAAATTAGTTTAACATTTTTGATAGTAAAGGTTTGAAGGTATGAATACCACTGCTTGATGGTCCGCGGGAGGTAGTTGATACAGCTCCTACCACCAATATATGAGTGGCTTTCCCCTATCCGCTACCTGGGGACGCGTCCTCTAGGAGTTACAAGCTCTCCCGAGGAACCTAAATTGTTGTACCTATTACTACACCTAAATCAATTAAGTTAGCATACTTTAAATAAATAAAGAACTCCGCAAAAATAAAGAACCCTATTATGATCAAATTGTAACACAAACTGCATCATGGTAACTGTAAATTGTTCGTAAGTTTTCACCTTGATTGAATTCCTGCCCATATTAGAGAAAGCCCAGTCTATGTGAGTATTTCCTGAAGTGGTACTCTTATCTATACATAGAAGAGATATAAAGCCGTTTTCCGTTAGGATGTCTTCTACTTGGTCACAGTCACTGCCACGACATACGAGTATATTAAAATCTCCTAATAGAACAATTTTCTTATTGAAAGAACAATCGGTACTTAAAATATTTTGTAGTTCTATTTTTAATAATCCTGTCAGAAAAGATTTCTTTCTACAAAGTACTATTAAATGGATATCTCTATATTTACATACAATGATTTCAAAAGTGAATTTACCTTCAAGTAATTTCTTGCTATATAAATACTGAACTGAATCTGCTAGCTCAATTTTGACATATATAATAATATCCTTTGAATGCCATCAAAAGATTTATAAGAATAATTGACGAAAAATATTTTTGAAAATATTAAAAAAAAACAGAAAAACCGTCTTTTATCTGGACCACCCCATTTCTTTTGTAAGATTTTATAAAGTCAATAAACTTTTTTTTTAAATTTGATATAGCTCCAAAGATTTAAGAACCTATCTATACAGGGCGTAGATCATAAAGTGCATCTCTAATTTTCGTATTTTTGGTTTTTGTTTTATACTATCACTCTGAAGGTTCATATGAAGTTTCGTTGACGAGCCTTGCATAAGGCCCCAAAAATGAGTGCTGGTTAATGTGGGCGTGGCAATAGTAATAATGTGCCCATATTTTGCATGTATGCTTTTTCGGAACTAACGCATCCGCTACCAATTTCGACAACAAATATTGTATAAGTCGCAAGTTATATTAATATGTCAATAGAGGGCGTGGCTGGAAAGTACCACGCCCATTTTAGCGTTGAATAACGCTTAACGCCACAGCATTCATTTAATTTCAAAATGAGAGAGTAATATTTTGTGAAAAGAGAGGGTAAAGTGTGTTACAAGGCAAAAGTTAAGGCCAAAAGAGCAGTGACGCAAGGGGTATATTTGAGTAAGCTGATTGCTTTTTAGTTACTTTACATCAGGGACTCTTAAAAATGCGACGGCGAGTTCGTGCCCCACACGAATAAGATCGTGTTTCAGACCTGATATCAGAAGAATAAGAAAAGACATTCAATTCCCTCCATTTTTATTTACCGTTTCGACCATTTTTTTTGGTCACACGTATTGTGTATGTGAATTTATTGTGTTTTTTGTAAACATTGGAATTGTGAATTGAATGTATTTTCTTATTCTTCTTTGCCGATACTGCCAAATGCCACTAGCAATGTGCTGAATATTTTATTATGTACTTATAGCCAACATTCACAGCATTAGTCCAGAATTAAGTAAAGCGGGCTACGGGCAAATTCCATTAATTATTGGTGGAGATTTTAATACAGATATAACCAAACAAGAAAACCGCACTTTTATCGCTTTTATGAAAGACAGATTCGATTTGGATCTCGTTAGTAACATTTTGCCAACAACAAGATTAACATCCTGCCTTGACCTTTTGTTCAGCAGGTATATTTCCAACATAAATTGTCAACCATATATTACGTACTATTGATACCATAAAGCAATTTTAACAGCAATAAAATATAATGTATAAACTATTTAAACATTTTTTTAAAACAAGTAAATAAAAGTCACTTGAATATAAATGCGTACTGTTTTGATTTATCATATCTATAAAACCTGTACTACTATCTCATTTCAGTCTAAGTTTTGTTAAAAAAAAAAAAAAACGTGATTCAACGTACGACGTTACGATACATTTAAACTGCCCGCTTTTTTGTGTGGTGTTTAATGTTGGTACCCGCAACCTTTCTATGAAATTTCGTTGATAAACATTCAATAGTAACATAGTAATGATTTTTGGTTGATTCTGGGCATGGCAGTGGTAATAATCTGCCAATATTTGGAATGCATGCTAGTACAGATCCAATGTGTACAGGTACCAATTTGCATATATATATATATATATATATATATATATATATATATATATATATATATATATATATATATATATATATATATATATATATATATATATATATATATCATCACTAGAAGCATAGATAGGGTAGTTGCTTTTAAGTGGGGTCCCCAAACTTCATTATATGGGAGGGAGGCGTATCCTTCATCTGATCGACCCCCATTCTTGCACATGACTATGTAGGGTCCATATACGTACTAATATAGAATTTCGTCAAAAAATATTGTATAGGTCGTAAGTTATAATAATATGTCAATAGTGGGCGTGGCTGGAAGAGTAACACGCACATTTTTAGTGTGGTGTTTACTGTTGGTTACCGTAATATTCCTGTGAAATTTCGTTGATAAATCTTTAATAGGAAGCTAGTAATGATTTTTGGTTAATTGTGGGCGTGGCAGTTGTATTATGATCTCCATATTCTGTAAACACACTATTACGGACCCCATGTATTTTTATTCCGCTGGCATCAATACGAGCATAGGTAAACTAATTTTAATTTTAGACCCGAAACTTCCTTAAATAAAAATTGGGCGTGTCTTTTCCCTGATCAACCCCATTTGTTGCATGTAGCTTTATATTATCCACATGTTCCAGCAAGTAAAGTTTCGTCGGTAAATATCTACCAGATTTTCAGTTATTAACATTTTTTAATAGTGGGCGTGGCAGTTAATATATACCGACCACTTTTTGCACAGTGTTTAGTAGGACCCACATCTCTATAACTGCCAAATAATGTCACTATTCCGTCAATTGGACCGAAGTTATAGTCATTTTAAAAAAGGTGAAAAAAGTTCCTTATATGGGAGGTAGGCGTGTCCAAATCGGCCCATATAGCAATCTGGTTCTGTATCTTTGTGCAGGCTACACTTTTGCCAAATTTCATTAAGATAGCTCTAACAGTGTAGAAAAAAGTGGCCACAGACGGACAGACGGACAGACAGACGGACAAAATAAAAATTGTTTAGAAAGTGATTCTGATCATATCTGTATATATATGTCCATACCTACCTCGCCTCCTTCTTGAAATTGCAACCCCTCTCAAAAGCAGAAAATTAGTAAAGGGTACAAAAAATGTATAAGTACTCACATTAACTATAAAGCCTCCCTAAAAGATGATCGTGACATCGAAAATACCTTGAATAACCTGGTAAATGCTTTAAAGGAAGCCGCATATTTATGCACCACACCCACAACACAAAAAGCTTCACTATTGTACCGTCCTAGTAATGTGGAAAAACTGGTTAAAGAAAATCGACGCCTTAGAAGAGAATGGCAAAATCAGCGGTCACCAATATTGAAGAGTGAACTCGAGTGTTGTACCCGTAAACTAAATACCATATGGAAGCAGAAACACCAAAAATCAGTTGCAGATTTTTTTGGAAGCTTAAGTCCTCATGGCGACAATGAGTATTCATTGTGGCGTGCTACTAAGAAGTTCAAAGGTCCAATACAACATAAGTTACCACTTCGTAAAGATAATGGCACTTGGGCTAAAAGCGATTCTGAAAAATGCACTGCCTTCGCACATCATCTGAGTAATGTCTTCTGTCCAAAACCCCCTTATTATATCGTTTGAACCTCGTGAAATACTGAGTAATGGAAACAGTGAGCGCCTGAAAGCTGCAAGGAAAGAGGTAAATAACACCATTAAAGACTTAAATCTTAAAAAAGCACCAGGAATTGACCAGATATCAGCAAACATGATAAAATAATTACCCAATATAGCTGTATCTCACTAAGTCACAGTATTCAACGGTATTTTACGTACTGGGCACTATCCTCAATGCTGGAAGATTTCGAAAGTAATAATAATCCCGAAGCCAGGAAAGGATGTTACACAAGTTTGTTCTTATAGACCCATTAGTCCACTGCCCACCTTATCTAAAATCTTCGAAAAATAGTTCATCGACAGGTCTTCCAGTATTTAAATAAAAGCAATGTGATTCCCCAATACCAGTTGGGCTTCCGTGAAAAGCATGGAACGATAGAGCAAGCTCATCGCATAGTAAGAGTTATATGCTCAGCATTCGAACAAAAGAAATACTGCTCTGCTCCATTCCTTAAGATTACGAAAGCCTTTGATAAGGTGTGGCACAAAGGGGTCATATATAAACTAAAGAAATTCTTCAAAAGAAATTCCACAAACTATTTGAAACCTACATTAAATACAGAAAATGTATGGTAAGCCAAGGTGACTCTACCTCTGATTACTTTGATACCAAAGCAGGAGCCCCTGAAGGCAGTGTGCTTGGACCAATGCTGTATTTGCTTTTTACAGCTGGCATGCCAACTACCGATCACACAGATATATTCACATTTGAGGATGATACCGCCATACTGAGTACAAACAGCTCCAATATTGAATCCTCGCAATGGCTCCAAAGCCACTTACTGTCTATTGAACAGTGGCTTAACAAATGGATAATAAAGGTCAAGGAAGCTAAATGTGCGCACCTAACATTTGCCTTAAGGAAGAAAGCGTGCCCCCCTATTCGCATCAATGATCAAGACATTCCATAACATTCTGGCATAAAGTACCTGGGAATCCACTTAGACAGACAATTAACCTGGACTAAACACATTGACTCGAAGTGTGCTCAGTGTGGCTAGATATATTTGTTGTCATTTAACAGGTCGTGTGAATATATTTTTGGTGGTGAGAGTTTTTGTTTTTCAATATTTGCCATTTTTGTGGAATCGTTTGATTCGACAATTTTGTGGATTTTTAGATTTGTTGTCAAATGGTTTGTGGTTAAATTGATGTGTGGGTTAGCGAGGCATTGATGGAGTTTTCCGATGAACAGTTAGCACAAAATATGCTTTTGCAGAAGAATTTGAAGAGCGAAATCACATTACGGATAGTTGGGAAGATTGTGTCAAATATATATATGCGTTTGTGTTTGTGGTATTTTACTTTGAATGGTATTTGGCAATATTAGTTTTCTCTGGGAGAAATAACTGTCAAAACAGATTAAAATGATTCGTGTTAACCTTAGGACCCCCTCAGTTATGCGTTAAAATTTGTAATTGCTTGTGATATTGTATTCTTTCAGTTCTTCGAGAATTTCGTGTTCTGGGACATTATCGTGATAAGTGAGAAATTTTGTTCCTTCTAAGCAGTTTAGATAATCGTCTAATTTAGTTGTGACCACAAAGTCTCTGGTAAGGAAGGAACGTAATTGAATTTTTTGGCGCAATCAAGAATTATTACAAGAAGAATAAAGCTACCATCCGTTTGATGCGCAATAGAGTAAATATATAATTCCATATGGATATCAGATTTTTGAGAATCGTGAATTTGGTGCTATTAAAAAGTTGTATTATACTCGTATCACCATGAATTTTCAATTAAGTATTTTTTGCTAAATTGAAGTTTGGGTACACCTCATATCAATTTACTGTTTTTTTACATTTGACCACGGCTGCTTGGGATTTATATGGCCCTCCTAGTACATGTAAAACAAAAGAGAACTTGAATTAGAAATAAAAGAGCGTAGTAGAACTATGCTGTAAGAATGCTAGGACGCAGACTGTGATAATATATAACATAGTCTGTTTATTGATTTGTTTACCAGTAAATGTTGTATGTATCTTGTGGCTAGATTATTGAGTGTATGTAGTTTGCTAGTAAGAAATGATTATACAACAATTATTATTAACCAACTGATCTAGTAGTTGGTAATTTGAGATATACATAATGCATTTATCAAATCATATCATACAACTTTTTTAATATATATATATATATATATATATTTATAAAATCAATTTTGTTTTTAAATAATTTCTTTCCAGATGAAAAATATTATGATCTTAGCACATCATGGCGCTTTTGTTATATTGCTGACCGTTATATATTGTACGAAAATTGGTAAGATATAAGTTTTTCACTTTCATTGTGCATAAATAACTTATATACTCGTACATGAATCTTTCGATATATATCTGCTTCCAAAATATATTAAAATATTTTATTGAATTTTAAATTGTCTTAATAAATGATATAATGAACAATAAATAAACAAATGAACAAGGTATTTTTTTCAAAAAATTTTCATATTACCTTAGCATATTTTCTACAATAAATGAGTTATTAAATAAGTTTATCAAATTAGATATTATTTGCACTTTAAATTACTTACTTAATTAGTTAATTAATCTAAGGATATTATATATTTTTTATTTATAAGGCCATATCGTTTATGCTTACGATATTTAAAATGGGGATGTCCATACTTGGCGATTCGATGGATTCGCTCCAAAATAACTCTTGATTTACACAAAAAACTATACAGCTAATCAAAGTGCTCAACTATATGAAAATTTTTAGTTCGATATATCTACTAGTTTGTGAGAGATTTATAAAAAAATAAAAAAAACACAGGCATATGGAAAATAGTCTTAATCAGAATCCGATTTTTAACAAATTTAATCAGGTAATATAGGTAATACAAAAAAAGTAAGCAGTAATTGAATTTATTGAAATGTGCACAATGTACGTGCTATTTAGTTATTCCACCGTAATAATTGTTAGATGTAAAATTATTAAGTATCAGTTGGCAGATCTCATAGATATGACGGTTCTGGCTCTGGAGCAGAAGCTGAAACAGGGAACTTTCATAGCAAGTGAACAGAAAGCGAAAACAGAATAAGACTTCACGTTTTCAAATTGGTACATAACGTTTAGCGAATGTTAATGCAGTTTTTTGGGAGCCGAGAAGTCGACACATACACATTGACTTTAATTGAATGTGATCAAATGAATGAATTGGATTGTATACACTTGCAAATAGGAATAAAAATAAAGAAAGAAAGAAACGAATTTTTACAGATCGAATTTTGTCGCTGTGTGCTTACCGGTGTTTTTATACAGGATATCAGACTTTATATGTGTGCTTTCACTTGTATGTTGATAAATGAAAATGCAAATTTCATTCCATTTATTTTCCTTAATTGTTCCGTGTATGGGGTGGAGGTGTAGACTGGGTCTACTGGGCAGGGGGCGGCCTTTTGTTGAGCACTGGCTTTTGTTTTGTAGGTATACAAAAGTCAAGGCACTGTTGTTTATAAATTTTTTATCAGGCAGGCCATGGAAGATAATCGGAACATAAATCAGAAAATGGCTGGGTTAAATATTAATTTTTTTTCTGCTTTAGGTGTGAAGCATAATGCCGCAGTATGGGACTCTAACCCAACTAAAATCACCTTTGCTTCAGTATCTTCACAGGGCAAAGAGTTTCCTAAGTCTCGTTTCTTGGTCATCTTAACGGCTTTAGCTAGCTAAGCCTCTCGCTCTTTGCTTGTCGTATCTCAATTGCTTCAGGATACTGACCAATTCGTCTTTTACTGAATCCCAAGCCTCCTGTGACCCAAGAACCTATGATACCATAGAATACCAGATGCAGTTACTTTTTCTCTTATATAACGCTCAAGTATGCGTTTTGCTTCCGTAACTCTCGCGCATTCCATCAACATATGTTCTGCATTCTCATACTTGGCAACGCAGTACAGGCAGTATGGGTCCTCCGCATGTCTTTACTTGTCCATATATATTCGAAAGGATCCGTGTCCCGATAGGAATTGCGTTAGGTGGTAACTCACTTCACCGTGTCTTCGGGCGATCCATACTTGTATTTTTCGGATCAATTCATAAGTCCACCGTGGATATATCCAACAAAGGACGGTGCCATTCATTTTGTGAGGTTTTTCTGATTGACTTAATTTTGGCTTCAGGTTTCGAATAGCTGCGGGCTCTTTTACGGCGATGTCTATTGGCATCCGTCCTCCGAAAATGCACAACATATGCTCATTTTTGTTAGCCTGTATACCATTATGACATCCCTCATATACGTACTTTAAAATGGAGGTATTTATGCTGGCTAGCAGTTTTCTTGCATGCTGCCTTTCACCGCCAATGTTTGGCATTAACCTTGCCAAGGCTTGCCGATATCAGGTGTTGCTTAAAATTGCGTGGATGATCCAGAAAGGACTCCTAAGTATTTTATATATGGGCGTGGCATAATCGTATGTCCTCCTACTCGTATTTCTAAGCTCTCAATATTTTCGCGACTACTCATTAGGGCCGAATCCGTTTTGTGTTCGGCTAGTTGTAATCCAGCAATCTTGGCTTTTTGGATAGTTTCTTTACATTTAACTGTCACTTCTGCAAATTTTGGGTCACTTCTACTATGGCTATTTTATCCGCATACCCTATAATATCGACACCTTTTGACCATTCTATTTCCAGAATACCATCGCAAATGGCGTTCTAGAGAAGTGGCCCTAGCACCGATCCTTGTGGAACTCCTCCTGTGATGTTGTGCTTATTTGGGTCTTCTTTCCTCCCGGCCTCCCTCCAAGAATAACTTATTACTGATTTGATGTTGCTCCTTAGTTATTATCAGTTGACGGTGAATTATATTCAAATTGCAGATATGTGTTTGAATATTATTTCTTGGAATCTTCTTTGTGCTACGGCTAGGCTCAGGAAACTGATTTCTAAGAATCCGACCATGCCCAATTTAATACGTAAAAGCAATGGAGACTGGACTGACAGCTGTGAGGAATCCCTCGAGGACCTTGTCAGTACACATTTCCCGGGCTGTACTGGCTCTGTAGATCTTGAACCTCTAAGAGATACTGTGAACGACATTCCAACGGATATCATTACAGCAGATAGAATAGAGTGGGCAATAAATTCCTTTGACCCATTTAAATCCCCAGGTCTGGACGGAATCTTCCCAGCCAAGCTCCAAAGGGTTAGCTATCTTTTGGTACCATGGCTAAAAATGATATATACGGGATGTTTGGGGTTCGGCTATGTGCCTGCTGCGTGGAGACAGGCGAGGATTGTGTTTTTACCTAAAGCGGGTAAAAGCAACCCTCTCTACTCAAAGGAATACAGGCCATCAGTTTGACCTCATTCCTCCTGAAGGCGTTAGAGAAGAAACTAGACACATATATCAGGGACACAATTGCGCCAGACAATATGTCAAAAGCACAACACGCTTATACTAAAGGCAGATCCACGGAGACTGCAGTCCATTCGCTAGTACTGAATATTGAAAGGGCCTTAGAATATAAAGAATATGCCCTTGGGGTATTCCTGGATGTATCCGGAGCCTTCAATAACGTGACGAAGGATGCTATTTTGAATAGCATGGTAAAAAGTAATGTAGAACCCACTGTTTATCTGTGGATAAAGCAGCTTCTAGGTTGCAGAACGATAAGAGCGGAATGGAACGAAGCTAAGGTGACCGAACAGGCAGGCAGAGGTACCCCACAAGGAGGAGTGCTATCGCCGCTTCTGGGGTTACTTGTAGTAAACGATATACTCAAGGAATTTGATGGGAAGGCACCTAAAGTAGTGGCATATGCAGATGACATAGCAATAGTAGTAACGGGAAAGTACCTAGATACCATCAGTAACATAATGAACAAAACTCTTAAAACGATCCATCAGTGGGCGTCTCGAGCAGGCTTGGAGGTAAACGCGGATAAAACGGACATGATACTCTTTACCAGAAAGTACAAGGTCCCCGCGTGGAACTTCCCGAAGCTAGGTGACAGTGAACTTACTCCCAAATACCACACAAAGTACCTTGGGGTAATTTTGGACAATAAGCTTATGTGGAGGCGCAATGTTGAGGAAAGGGCGAAGAAGGCCAGTAACGCACTATATGCATGTAAAATAATGCTGGGCGTTACTTGGGGTCTTTCTCCCTCGCTGGTGCACTGGTGCGACACCGCAATAGTTAGACAAATCTTACTGTATGGTGCTTTAGTGTGGTGGACTCCAACAAAGATGGCTACATATATAATGCCAATGGGAAGAGTCCAGCGCCTCGCTTCACTCTGCATAACAGGCGCACTGAGTACCACTCCAACGGCTGCTCTCTAAATAATACTCAACATGCCGCCTCTCGACTTTGTGGCGGAGAATCTTGCAGCGAAATCCGCAGGGAGACTGACGGCTACGGGAGAATTCACATACAGAACCTTCGGGCATAGCTCAATAGGCAATAGGGGTTTGTGCAGCACTAATTACATGACTCCACGTTTTAATTGTGAAAGGGGATATCGTACTACAATCGAAGAGGAGGGGTGGCGTAAGGGCATGAGGCCCAGCCGAAAGACCTTTAACTTTTACACGGACGGCTCAAAAACGATGGATGGTGTGGGAGCGGGCATCTACTGCTCAGAGTTGGGAATTAGGCAGCCTATAAAGCTGCCTGACCAGAGCAGTATCTTTCAAGCGGAAGTTTTCGCTGTCAGGAAAGCCGCAGAGCTAGCATACACCAAGACAGGAAATGACTCAAGAATAAACATATACGTGAACAGCCAGGCAGCGATAAAGGCGATTAACTCATATAGCATAAAGTCCAAAAATGTCCTACAGAGCAGGGAAGCCATAGATAGGCTAGTCACAAATAGAAGACTGCATATCTATTGGGTACCTGGTCATAAGGGCATAGAAGGGACTGAGATAGCAGATGAGATTGCAAAGAACGCTGTCTACTTACCACTTGAACAAGAAAACGACATACAGAAACCCCTTAAAGAACTATTCAATGAAAGGGACATACACATCAGTAGGCAGGTGGAAGCAAGGTGACACAATTTAAACACCTGCAAAATTGCAAAAGTTATGTGTAAGGCCAACGATAGGAAACAAACGAGATTTATACTCGCGCTCTCACGAAAAGACTGCAGAACTATCATAGGTATAATGACAGACCATAATTTATTGGCGGCACATACACACAAGATAGGAATTACGGACAATGACGAATGTAGGAAGTGTAAAGAGGTGGGAGTAAGGGAAACTCTGGAACATATCCTTTGTATATGTCCTGCGTTATCAAAAACGCGCTTATAATGCTTAGGAGTCCCACAATTTGTGAGATTGGTTGACATCTCAGGAATGGAGCAGACAGCACTGCTTAATTCGCGAAAAGCGTTGATATCCTACGAGATGTCTACTGGAAATCTGCATAAAGGTCAGACCCCATCTGGTATCGCTAGGGACCAATCGGTCTATGTGTGGCTTTAGGCCAGCCAGGTTAACCAAACCTAACCTTCTTTGTGCTATATCCTTACCAGTTTTATGGACGGCGATCGTTCTACCGTTGGCTCTTCTGTTCTTCGCATTCGTTGTTTCGTGTTGTTTTTACCGGTGTAATTCGGTAAATTCTGCCGAGACTTGTTGTTGTGGTCCTATGCCAGCGGCTGGCTTGAATTTGTTAGTGATGTTGTTGTAATTCGTTGCTTGCATAAATGCTATTGTAATTTGAATGTAATTTGTTGAAATAATTATCGTACTGCGAAAATTTTATGTGCTCCTGTTTTTTCGCAGTGGCTTCAACTGGTGTGATGGTTTCTTCTGATTTATCTATGATGGCGGCGGCCCCGCGTGCTAATTGGCTATGGGTAATTTATATAATTTTTTAATCAGAGATGCCAACGAGGCCATTATCGGTAAAAATATGAATTTGGGGATTTTATAGTGTGGGCAAAACTAGTTTATAATTTTGCTCGTTACATTCGTATAGCAATATTATTTTTTTTAAATAGTTTGCGTAGTAGATATCCATATATGGAAGCTGCGTAGGGCACTTAGAATACGATACCAATTGGCAGAATTAAATGCTTTTTTAACGTCTAATGTAACTAACGCGTAATATTTTGTATCGCCTTCCATCACATTTTTTCTAGCTATGGCTTTCCGCACTATGTCACATACAGGTGCAGTTGCATCTACCGCTTCTTCCTGAATCCATATTGCCGTTTAACCATCCCGGGATTCGTGCAGATATGTGTCTTACAATTATTATGGGGTTTCTTCAACAAAATTCTTTACGCGCCGCCCCAGGGTATACTTGGACCTTCTTCCTCGAGAGAGATGAAAACTTCCCTCTTATTTTTTTTGCCATGCGCAGCTGCTTCCTTTTTTCCTTAAATTCGTCTTGGGTCCGATCATAGCTTTCAGAACTCCTAACCCTCTGCTGTCGTTTGCGACATCTGTGGCATTCCTTACGAAGGCAGGCAATGGTTTCATTCCACCAATATATTTGTGTCCTCCCATTTCCTCTTCCATTAGGCATGGCATCATATGCATTAGTAAGGTTGTCCATAAGTCGCCTAATTCTCAGCTCTGCGCTATCTTGTGCTTCTTCTATGTTGTTAACCATGTACTCCAACATTTGGTCTATCTGCTTTGTCTTCCAATCTTTTTGTTTTGTCTCACGCATTTTAAATCGTATTGGTGATAGTTTTTCAAATATTGGTAGTTGGTGGTCACTATGCGTATATATAGATGAGACGTCCCATTTTATTAGTCGGGAGATCTCTCTCCTTGCAAAGGTTACACCTACACCGTATGTTGTACCACGATTTAGAGTAACTATATGGAGGCTAGCAAAGGCATCTAATAATGTGATACCCCTGCGATTCATTCTAATGCTGCCCTACTTAACTGCACATGAATTAAAATCACCCGCAATTATTATAGAGCTCTTTCCTTGGGCATCTGTTACCAAACGGTCAAGCATTTCCTCCATTTCTTCAAGGCGTGCAGTTGGTGGGCCGTAGCAGCTGTAGAAGTGGACCTCCTTTTTTTTGGCATATACAACGCCTTTCTCTTGCCGGTTGGCTTTGCGTTCGATGAGAAGGGTAACACAGGTCCAGATGGCTGCTCTCTTTGTTTTGTCTTCTACCCAATAAGAACCATACGTGGGTGTTTTGTATCGTTCGATAATTAAAGCAATGTCCACTTTCTGTTTTAATACATTAAGCTTATGATTTATGTAAATCCTGAGCACCCTCACAGTGGTTTAGATTTATTTGGATACACGTAACCATCCCGTTTTGATAAGGTTTTCATCGCTTCTTTGTATAGTACGCATTTAAAGCTTCCAGTGGAGCGGTCATTTCCACTTTTGCAACCAGGCTCGCATATTGCGCATTTTGGTTAAGCCTCGCACTTTTCGGCCAAATGCCCTTTATTTCCACACTTTAGGCATACACTTGAGCGGTCCTCTTTGCTCTTGCAATGCTCTTGCTATGTGACCATATTCCAGGCATCGGAAACATCTGGCTAGTGTTAGCCAAATTAATTAACGGTAGTTTTTCCGATACTTGCAATTTCGGGAAATTGTTCTAAAATGGCTCTGCATATTTCTTCTGGTGAGGGCTCTAGAATTTGCTGTACTCTGGAGGATCCGGTCAGCTGTTTCCTTAAGCTTACCAGCCTGGTCACCTGAACAGTCATTAAGCTCCATTAGCAATCCTCCTTTGGCAGTCTTTCTTATTTTGTTCACGCCTAGTTCTTTAAGGTCTGGCTATGCCTTCAACGTTTGTCAGCACATCACATCTCTTCAATTTTTGCTTTCAATATAGCATCCGGCCGTGTAGCCTTCTTTCTTTACTGACATTTTCCTCGTTTCTGTGGCTCCATTTGGATTTTTTTCCTGCTCCGGGTACCTCTTTACGGCCACTCTCCATGCCTAGCCATTTCGCTTTGATGCCGATTCATCGCTAGGCCCCATGGCTTTTATAGTACTGATTTTGTCTTCGATATTAGCGCTCTATGTGGCCGCTCTTACCGCTGCAAGTATTGCTACAAAGTATTTTATGACAACATAGATAACTAACGGATTAATTAAATCTTTTGAAATTGGCTGGTTTGGATGAATGTGTGTGAATGTGTGTGTAAAAAAATTGTGTCAATATCAGGAAATTTGATACACATCATATGATGGTTAGCTGAATAAAAGGGATGGGGAAGGTGTGAATGTGAAGCAGAACGAATTTTAAAAGCCTTACAATATATGTATGTTAGGTTAGGTCAGGTTTTTGTGACAGTCGTTCTACAGATCAACTCACTCAGACCATTATGAGATACCACTGCGTTACATTGAACCTCTACTTTTACTCGTGAAACCATTTCGAAGCCCTAACAAAGCGCAGGATTTGTTTGACCTTCGCGCCGGACACTTCCGTAAGAGGCCCAAAAGCGTAGTTTACTAAAGAGCCCGCTCTACTTCTGGCTAGAGCCGGGTACCTACAGAAGAGATGTTCCACAGTTTTCTTCTCCACTTCATCCCCACAGCTTTTTCAGTATTCATGAGAGAATACTCCCCACCTGAGAGCATGCCTGCCGAACAGCCAATGACCAGCTATACAAGCCACGACCGTAGAGACATATTCTCGATTTTTCCCTATCAAGTTCCGGCCACATTAGCAAATTGGGGAATTTGCCTCTTACCGAGATTGCAATATCATATGCATAGCCAACAATGTGCATTCTTCTCTCGTGTAAGTTCTTTAAAAGATTATTCATTGTCAGTACCCAAAGAAGATGAGGAGCATGCCGCCTTGAGGAGTACCCTTGCTGATGGATCTACGTAACCTCGAGGCACCCAATGTTGAATTCACAAAAGAGATGGGGTAATTTTTTCCCTGATATATGTTTCTATTAATCTCTCTAGAGCTTTCAGAAAAAAATAAGAAAGATTGATTGGCCTGAAATCCTTTGGACTAACAAGCCAACTTTTCCCTACCTTTGGTATAAATACCATTTTCATGATATGATTTAAACTTAGCGCACTTGTGAAAATAGTTATTAACCATTCCATAATGTAGTTTACTGAATACTTTAGATGAACTGGGAAGATCCCGTCTGGTCCCGGCGACTTAAAGTATTTAAAGGTTTTTACGGCCCACGTGATACTAGCCTCCAAAATGATATTTAGAATTTCGGACTTTGCCATACTATGATGTGCAGTTTCCATTATACCCGTTGTTGGGTTATCAGGAAAGTGCATATTTAATAACATATTTAGAGATTCACCACTTGATTCTGTCCAGCTCTTGTCGGATTACTGGAGGTAACCAATTGCTAGAGTGGAGCTTGAGAGAATTTTGCGTAGTCGAGATGCCTCTGTGGTGCTATCAAATCACTACAGAAGGACCTCCAAGATGTTCTTTTCGTTTTTCTCAATTGATTTTTGTATTCCTTTAGCTTGTCGCTATAACTGTTCCAGTCGCTTTCGTTCCAAGAGTTCTTCGCTTTATTGAACTGGTCTCTAGACTCCATTCTTAGTTTGTTAAGTTCAGAGGACCATCAGGGAGGTTGCCTCTTACCTCTATTATTGCTTCTGTTACACGTTCTATTTAGTGCATTCATGCAACAGTTGGTGAAAGGCCTGATAAGATTATCTAGGGTCTCACCATTGCCAGGAATTTGTGGTGGATATTTAAGATAATTTTTGTCTAGCATAAGATTATACTTCTGCCAGTTAGTCCTTGTATAATTCCTATAAGTAATTGGCAGGGAAGTTTCCTCTTGGAAGGTGACCTGAATATAGCAATGGTCTGATACTGAGTGTTCCAATATAACTTTTCATTGTACCACCAATAATACATCAGATACCAACGTAAAACCTGGGTTCATTTTCCCTGTTACAAAGTAGCAACTTTCTACTCATAATATAATTGAAAAGAAAATCACCTCGTTGGTTGATATCGGAGCTACCCCATACCGTGTGGTGGGCATTTGCATCACCCTCCAGTATAAGATCCACTACCGAAGCCTCGCTATTAGCTTCCTTAGCATGTCCGATGGTAATGGCCCTGGGCCATAATGAGCGAGGTACATGGAGGCCAACCGGTAGATATTTCGGTTTGTTTCCCAGCTGACCGTTGCATTGTCTTCATTACTGCAAGTATGAATCATGAAAACATTAATTTGTGTTTTAGCAAGTATACACGCCCTGATTTTACCTACACTATTGGCTGTGTAAACTTTATATTCTGGAGTCCTTAGTCCACACACTCTTCCTCCACTCACCCACGTCTCCTCAATGAGGACAAAGTCTGGTTGGTGTTCTGCCAGTGCAGCCGAAGCTGCTTGAGTGTGGTGAAGGTTTATTCATTAGCTACCAGCGTCGCATCTGCGTCACCTGGCGAGTCGCTTAGCAGCTCCCAGTACATTCTCTTCACGGCCCTGCTAAGCTCAGTACCTGAAGATAAGTACCCATCCTCATTCTTATGGCTGTAGACGTTACTCACTGTGTCTAGCTCATTATCGGTCTCGTCATTTATTTTCGATTCGGCTGTCAACACGAGACAATTAACGGCTTCGGTGTCAGCATTATAAGCTTTCACCTTCACATTACCGAATCCATACCGTATTAAGCCGTCGCATTTCTCTAACGACTCAACTGTTTCTTTATTAAGTAGCAACAGCACCTGATTCGTGGTACATTTCGTCTCCACCGCTGCTGTTTTATCGCTGCCACTTTCAATTTTAATGAATCTCCATTAATTTACCGGAAGTTCCGGGTTGCTTGGTCTGAAGATTCTCATTATGGTCTCTGGATCGTCCAGTGTAGCCGCAATCCAAACTCTCGCTATCGGACGAGATGGAATATATTCCCTATCGACCGCTACTAGTTTGGCACCCGGGTCCACTCCCCTACTTCTGAGATGGCAGCCTTATACAGCTCTGCTGATCAATCATAGTCGTAGGCGATCATCTTGATTTGGCCCTGATGCCAACCTGCATCCTCACATGTCGGTGGAGGACCGGGACTATTTGCTAGCACCCCTAGAAACACTTTTGCTAGTGCGGCTTGAACCCACTTCCATTGCGTACGTGGAACATGCACGAGGTCGAGTCTAAAATCTGACAAGACCGCCTTTGCCCACTCTTCTTACGTCGTTAGTGAGTTCCTCGCCTGTGCGTTTCTTCTCATATAACCTTTTCAATATTCGCGCGGCGGTGTGTCTCTTGATATCCCGCTTTCACTGGGTCGGTGATCTCTATTTTTGGCCACATGCTACCAAGAGCACCGGTCATCGTGTTCTTCTTGGCCTGCCATTCACAACCCCCCACTGGCTGATCCTCAGCACGGATCGCATAACTCCTTGATCCAGCCCTTTACCCACGACCATGACAAGAGTGCAGAGATCATATGCTGTACTATTCAGGAAAAACAATCACCCGACATTACGAGGGCTGATTGATATTGAAGCTACCTAGCGCTAGATGGCAGCACAAACACAAAATTTTTTTTTTTTTAGAAATTGCGATCTGTCAAACGTCAACTATTAAAATTTCACCCAACTTCATCGATTAGTTTATTTGTTGTAGTCGTTGGAAGTAAGCAACTTTTGTGTTTCTTGAAAAATGGAAAAAAGCGAATTTCGTGCAGTGATTAAACACTATTATTTGAAAGGGAAAACGGCGAAAGAGACAAAAGAAAAGCTCGATAAACATTACGGCGAGTCTGCTCCGTCAGATTACATGGTAAAATATTGGATTGCTGAATTAAACGCCGCCGAACAAGCACAGAAACAATACCATCAACTGGAAGGCCAAAAGAGGCGGTTATTGAAGAAAATATCAAGAAAATCCTCGATATCGTTATGAATGATCGCCGAGTCAAGTTGCGTGAGATTGTTGAAATGGTAAACATATTATATGAACGTGTGTTCAACATTTTGCATGAACATTTGCATATGAAAAAGGTATCGGCACGATGGGACATGATAAATCGTAATCCTGTTGATTTTTGGCTTTGATTAATAACTGTTGATGAAACGTGGGTCCACCACTACACACCTGAAACCAAAAATCAATCGAAACAATGGGTGGAAACTGGTGGAAGTGCTCCGAAGAAGGCGAAGGCAGTGAAATCGGCTGGCAAGGTTATGGCCACTGTATTTTGGGATGCACACGGAATATTGCTCATCGATTATCTTGAAAAAGGATCCACAATCACAGGAAAGTATTATCGTGCATTATTGGATCAATTGATTGATGCAACCAAGGAAAAACGACCACATTTAAAGAAGAAAAAAATGCTCTTTCTTCAAGACAACGCACCGGTTCACAAAGCATTAGATACGATGCTAAAATTACGTGAAATACATTTCGAATTGGTTAATCATCCACCTTATAGTCCAGATTTAGCTCCTAGTGACTTTTTCCTGTTTCCAAACTTGAAAAAATGGCTCGCAGGAAAAAGATTCATCTGAAACTAACGCGTATTTTGAGGGGTTCCCGAAATCGTATTATTCAGATGGTATAAAAAAGTTGGAATATCGTCTTGCTAATTGTGTCGAAGTAAAAGGAGACTATGTTGAGAAATAAATGGTTTTTGAAAAAAAAAGTGTTTTTTTCCTACTTAGGTAGATTCAATATCAATCCGCCCTCGTAAATCCTTATCTTAGCTAGATATCTCCTGACAGCAGGATCATACTGTGATATCTATTACCATTCGACACCCTCGAGGAGGGTTCATTGGAGGTTTTTGCCGACCAGATATGGCCAAAATCCGGGGAATTCTCTTATTGCAGGTATAAAACGCGATCCTCATAGGATCACTGAATAAATGCCTGGTGTACAGTAAGCAGGCTGGTGACATAGCTGGGTACTGCGATGTGTACGGGAAACGTTATATTGACATTAGAAAATCCGAAGGATATTTTTTATCTTTCAGGATAGCGCAATTACTTGGGAGACTACAGTTACACATTCATCTACAGAAGCTGAATGGAATTGTAACCGGAATTCAAGAATCCATATGGATGAAACGTTGGGAAAACGATCTGATAGCTGGTGCTTCGAAAACAATGGTACTTCATTTTGGCAATAAAGTCCAATTCGAATAACACCAAATAATTTTTATTCATTCGTGAGAAAAGAGAAAATGCTTTAATTAAGCTTTCGTAAAATTCAACTAATAATATCCAAAAACATATTTGCAGCCAAAGAAACTAAATTGACAATTAATCTTTGTTTCGTCAAATCTTTTTTTTATTAAAATTTTAATTGGCTTGTTATGTATTATTATGTATATGAAACATTTGATTGGGATCTGTATTAAATAAATCTATTTAAATAATTTTTTCTCTTTCTCCTTTTATATATAGATTCTTTCGTTATTCTTTTCATTCACTTTAATATGTAATTATATAAGTCTGAATAAAGCTCTCTCCACTTTGTACTTTCAACAACATGAGTTTTCTTAAGCTGTAGTATTATTCTGAATTTTAATATAATTAGATATATACAACACTCAAGACCAGACTTCAAATTAAAATTGATCAAATAAACATTTTTTTATCGGATCAACATTCATTGTGTTATATTTAAAGTTCCATTCTTGTTTTGCTTTGAATCTACCGGATATTTGAACAAACTTCAGTAGATCCTGTGTCCTAAGGAATTACCTAGAATTGGCACATTGCAATGGAAATTGGGTAGTGATATATATTGGCTTAATGCCAATATGCGTAAAATTTGCACTATTCTTCTGCAGCCATCTCCACATTTCCATATATTTGTAACAAGTTCCATATAAATAAATAACCGCATTCCAAGTGCAACCCAAAAATTCGTTGTTGGTTGGTTGGTGTAAGTGGCTGTTCGTAGCACGAAACAACTCAGGCCACTTTTACTCCTATAGACCAGAAACCGGTTGTGACTGCCGCCAGTCTTGATACATCCATTCGGTTTTTGTTTATTAGTTTTTGTGTTCTTGCAATTTTAGCTCGCCCATAACGTTTGGTGACCCTGCATTTCGTTATCTTCACCTGTTATTGGATTTCTCAAGTATGTTAAGGCGCTTTTGCTCTTAGCATTAGTCAGTGGAGTAAGCTTAAGCATAGCCTGCGTGTATTGTATTGGAGATTCCGCTCGTGTCAGCTCATCAGCCTTTTCGTTACCCGTTATGTTCCGATGTCCCGGCACCCAGATCAAGGAAACTCTGTCCTCACTACCTGGGGCTACGAGGCTTTCTCAGCATTGTTTAATAAGATCTGAGGTTGTAGTGGCCGAATCAAATGCCATGATTGTGGCCTAGCTGTCTGACGAGATAGCCACTTTAGCTTCCAAGTTCTGATCCGCTTCCAGTAGCCTAATAGCGAGAACTTAATCCTGAAATACATCGGCTGGTTTAGGGAGATGGGTAAATATATTTATATTCGGTTTTTCTGCTCCTGCTCCAACCCCACAGTCCATTTTGGAACCATCCGTCAAGACTGTAGTTGTTAAGTATCGTCTCATTCCTCTCTTTCTACCGATACTGTAGGAGTGCTGTGAAATGCTTGCAAAAGGTCATAGTTGGTACGATGTCGCCCTTTCGACATGATCAGGCTTCCATGATCATTGGTTTTTTCCGTCCAGTGCCCAGCTTCCCTTTACCTTAGAGCACTCATGGTTGCTGATTGCTCGATGAAGAGATTGATCGAAATTAGGTGCATGAGAATATCCAAAGCCTCCGTTGGACAGCAATGGATGGCTTCGCGACTCCTACTTACTCTGATCTTTGGATTCTCCGCGGTTTTTCACAATATATTCCTTATTTACAGCTTTCCACCATACTATGGCTTATGTATTACCAATGTTTACATTCATAACGTCAGTTTGAATTGGAGTCCTAATTTTCGTCCAATCATGCGTTTGTAAGCTTAAAAGTATCACAAGCTTTTAACACCCTATTTTCAGTATGTACCTTTCAAGTCAGCTTAATAACTAGTATTCCCAGCTATCTGGCGCTGGATGCGAGGGGCAACGTTTGCCCATTGAATTGTTGAAGGTTAAAACTGGGTATCTTGATTATATTGGTAAACGTCATCAGTGCAGTTTAAGTTGGATTTAGCCGCAGCCCGCACCCAGTGATTTAGGAGCTGAAGTCATGAAGCGAATTTTCCATTATCCCCCTGATTATGCTAGGTCATAGTCCAGATGCCATTAATGTCATCATCACCGAACGCCACTACTTTCAATTCTCTTCTCCTTGTTCAGCTTAATCAGGATAGTGTTTATCACACACAGCCACAGAATAAGTGAAATAATCCCGGCCTAAGGGGTCCCCTACTAACGTGCTTAACAAGATTACAATTCCCTTGTTTCGTTCTCATTACCCTAGTCCTCACTATACAATTGGTTCAATTGGTTCACTCCTATATATCCAGAAAAGCGGTTATCTTGTGCTGTTTATTTTACAATAATCTTTCTGTTACTAGGTGGTACCTAATTAAGAGCCATTTCGGTTGACTTCCCCTTGATATAGGCATGTTTTGCAATGGGTAAGTTGGAGTGTTTTAGATAATACCATAGGTACACTTCTAAACGTCTTTCAAACATATTCAGTAGGAAGGATGTTAGGCTAATCAGCCCAAAGATCTTAGCATATTAGTGCCTTCCCTTACCCACCCTTGGTAAAAATTGGGTAATTGGGTTGGTGTCCTGAACCTCGTTCTATTCCACCTCCGGGTTTGCAGAACAGCTCAATTACGACATGCGCCCATGCACATGTTGATTCACTTGAGAGACTGATGACATGACAGCCAAACAAAAACCGATATAATTTGCGACACCTGAGAAGGTTACTGTGGCGACCTGCATAAGCTGTCAACATAACGCCGCCAAGAAGATTAACATCAGCATTGCACTGTGATTGACATCTGACACACAAAATATATAACAGCTGGGATAACAACTAGATAATAAAAGAAATACTAAAGTTATCAATAAAAAATTCAGCATTTAATATATAATTTAAAGTGTATTATTTATAATTCAAATTAGCGGGTTTATACATTGGCGACGAGTTAAATCGGCGACGAGTTAAATTGTTTATTAACTGCCAAAGGGCAGGGGCAATTGCCTGTACAAAATATGATCTGTTAAAACGGCAGAGGCAGTTAACCAAATTATTTGGCAAATGCCAGAGACAGATTGTCATGAAAAATCAAGAAGGATATATTAGAAGATGGCGACATAGACATTCCCGTTATTAAATTTATTTTGGTGCTTGCGTAGGCTTTATCAGGATTGTTGCTGTCACTACATCATAGACGATGACGTAGATACAGTAGCAGTCTTCATGGGGCGTACAAAACGAAATGTGTGTATGTATGTGCAGATTGCCACGAAAATTATCTGGGTAAAACCAGAGGCTATGGGCCAATGTTTAAAACAAAATAACCAGAAAAGTATAGTTGATTCGAAGGAAAAAAATAGAATAGAAAAATATTAGTATAGAAACAATTAAATTAATATATGAGTAAAATAAAATGACAGTTTTATAATTTAATTGTCAAGATATTTATGAATATTTTATTGTTTCAGAAAATCTTATGAAATGGCTGAAATTTTGAAGCCATTTATGTGTGAATCCATTGAAAAACCATTGATTCATTCAGATTGGGTTAAATGGGCGATTCAGAGGAAGTAACCTCATGTTTGAAGAAAAGAAATAAATTATTGCATATTGGAGGAGCACAATTGCAAGAAGTCGCTTACTCAATACCTGGAGCAATTGAAACGTTCGACGAAAAGAGCAAAAATCATGTATTCCAGATATTGGTTGACAAGTTAAATGAACATTTTACCCCAAAACACAATTCTGTGTTTGAAAGACATGTGTTCCGCAATATAAATGTGATTGTAGGTGAAAATTTCAATAAATTCGTTTTAAGATTGCGACAGCAAATGTCAAAATGTTTGTTTGGTACGACAAAACTTGAAATCGAAAACATTTGCTTAATCGACAAAATTATTGATGAATGGGCGCTTTTAGATTTGAAGCGAAAATTGTTGGAAAAAGAATACGAATTGGATGAAATTATACAACTATGTCAAGTTGATGAACAAATTAAAAAGCAATCGCAATCTATGGAACCGAAAGAAAGTTTGGATATTGTACATTAAATAAATGTTTCTAAAAAGTTCGAAGTTGATAAGGTAAATGAATGTGGTAGATGTGGACGCAAGGATCATAATGAGAACAGTTGTAATTGCCCGGCTAAAAATCAGAAATGCAATAAATGCAATCGTTTTGGACATTTTGCTCGAAAATGTAAGACTGATTTAATGCGCCCACATCCTCAAAGTAAATTTTTGAATGTGAAACGTTAGCGCTCTGATGTACGTCATGTTGAAGATTCAGAAAACAGCACATCTAAAATGAAAAATGACAGCGATTGTTTTAAAATATCAAGCGACCATGAAATGGATGAGAAAGTTTTATGTCATATTGGAGGACAGCCCATAGCAATGGTTATAGATTCTGGATCTAAATTTAATTTGCTAAGCAAATACGATTGGGTACAATTACAACAGAATAAATCAACATTATTTAATATTCGAACAAAGTCGAATAATAATTTTCGTACAATTTACTCTATGTTTTTGAGGCGCCCATATCTATAAAACAACAACCTGAAATGTTTGCTACATTTTATGTCATGGAAAATGGAAGACAATCGTTATTGGGAAAAGATACAGCTATTAAATTAAATGTTTTGTGTTAAATCCCAAATAATAAATAAATAAAGTTGACGAATTTACAACATTTCCGAAATGGAAAAACATTAAGATAAAATTATCTATTGATTCAAATGTATCACCTGTACAGCAACCAGTTCGTCGTATTCCTATTGCGTTAGAAGAAAAAGTTATTAAAAAACTGGAGGAAGACGTTAAGGCTGATATCATTGAACCCGTATTCGGTCCAAGCTGTTGGATATCTCCTATTGTTTTGGTTTTTCAAGAAAACGGTGACATCCGAATGTGTATTGATATGCGAAGAGCAAATAAAGATATATTAAGAGAAAATTATCCTCTTCCAACATTTGAAACATTCATGGCAAGACTCAGAGGAGCAAAATATTTTTCTCGTTTGGATTTGAAAAATGCATATCATCAAATTGAGCTTCATGAAGACAGCAGAGAGATTACCACATTCATTTCACCTCGTGGATTATTCAGATATAAGCGTCTTTTGTTTGGAGTCAATTCGACTCCTGAAATTTTTCAAAGACTTTTGGAAGAAATGTTAGCATCATGTCCAAATGCCATGAATTACATTGATAAAGTTGTCAAGGAAGTTTTGAAGATATTTGCTGAGAATAATGTATTATTGAATGATGACAAATGTATTTCGAAAACCTACAAGCTAGCATTTTTGGGACATATCTTATCCAGTGAAGGCATAGAAGTTGATCCAGAAAAGGTAGAAACAATTATGGGTGTTAGAGACCCCAAAAATAAAGAGGAACTTCCCAGTTTTCTTGGTTTAATAACTTATATAGGAAAATTCATACCGGATTTGGCTCATCACACTGATGCTCTAAGACGTTGATTAGAAGCTCATATAAAATTTGAATGGACCATGGAAATGAAGAACTCTTTTGAGTGTTTGAAGAAAAGTTTGGCAAATGTTTCAAAACTTTCATATTTTGATTTAACAAAGAAAACTCGCCTAATAGCGGATGCAAGTCCCGTGGCATTAGGCGTAGTTCTAATTCAGTTCGATGGAAATGATCCACAAATAATTTCATTTGCCAGTAAATCCTTATCAGATGTGGAAAAACGCTATTCTCAGATGGAAAAAGAGAGCCTGGCTTTAGTGTGGTCAGTAGAAAAGTTCTATTATTACTTGGCTGGTCTAGAGTTTGAGTTAGTGACTGATCACAAGCCATTGGAAGCTATTTTTAAGCTATCTTCAAAACCTCCAGCACGCATAGAACGCTGGTTACTTCGGCTTCAGGCATTTAAATTCAAGGTTATTTACAAAGCTGGAAAAGAAAATATTGCAGACTCATTATCGAGATTGTGCCTGGAAACTAATCCTTGTTCATTTGACTAGAAAGGAGAGCAAAGTATTTTACATGTTGTGTCCATGAGCACTCCTGTTGCTTTATCAATTACGGAAATCGCTGATAAAAGTTCTTTGGATGAAGACATAATAGACGCGATTATGTGCCTCACTAATAATTCATGGTCTAATGTTACAAGCAACAGTTACTACCCATTTCGTTTCGAACTGTCTTATTTGGGTAGCATTTTGTTGAGAGGTACACGAATTATTATTCCAACTGTTTTGCGAGATAAAGTGTTAGAACTTGCACATGAAGGCCATCCCGGAGAATCTGTGATGAAGCGCAGATTGAGATCTAAAGTTTGGTGGCCTTTGATTGATCGGGAGGCAGAAAAATATGTAAAAACGTGCAAAGATTGCATATTGGTATCGCAACCGGCGCCTCCAGTTCCAATGGATAGACACTCATTTCCGGAAGGTCCCTGGATTACATTAGCAAGTGACTTATTGGGACCATTGCCAAATGGACAATATGTTTTGGTTTTCATTGATTATTTTTCCCGATATATGGAATTCAAACTTCTTCGTACAATATCATCACAGGCCATTATAAATTCAATGAAAGAAATCTTTGCAGACTCGGTTATCCTAAAGCTATAAGGACCGATAATGGAAGACAATATATAAGTTGGGAGTTCAATCAATATTGTAAAGAAAGTGGTATTCAGCAAATATTAACCCCTCCATATTGGCCACAAGCTAACGGCGAAGTGGAGAATATGAACAAGTCTCTGGTTAAACAGCTGAAGATAGCTCATACAAATCGCAGTAATTTATTGGAAGAGCTACAAAAATTTGTTCATATGTATAATATCACTCCACATAGCACAACAGGTGTTGCTCCAAATCAGCTTATGTTTAACCGGATAATCAGAGATAAAATTCCTGGAATTGGCATGAAAGAAGCAACAGTTGATTCTGCTGAAAAAGATCAAGATTGTTTGCTTAAACATAAAGGAAAAATGCAATCTGATAAAAAGAGAGGGGCAAAGGAGACAGATGTAGCGGTTGGTGACAAGGTATTGGTAAAGAACGTTATTTTCCCACACAAGTTAACTCCAAATTTTGATTCAACTGAATTTGTTGTAACAGCCAGAAATGGTAATATAGTAGATATATCAGCTGATGGAAAAACACTGCGAAGAAATGTTTGTCATTTAAAGAAAGTTCCTGTTGAGTCCTCACCCAAAGAAACAGAAAGTCAAACGACTCCAATAATAGCACCTGATACCGAGGATTTGCCTTCTTCATTTTTTAATGTTTTGACATCTTTACCCAAATCAACATTATCTTATCATCACGCTGATAGTTCCGGTTCCCAGACATTAAAGCTTCATCTGAAAAACATTGGAGGGATGTGGCGACCTGCATAAGCTGACAACATAACGCCGTCAAGAAGATTAACATCAGCATTGAACTGTGATCGACATCTGACACACAAAATATATAACAGCTGGGATAACAACTAGACAATGAAAGAAAGGCTAAAGTTATCAATAAAAGATTCAGCATTTAATATACAATTTAAAGTGTATTATTTATAATTCAAATTAGCGGGTTTATACAGTTACGAATATAAAAAAAATCAGAACCAACAAAAATAAGTTGAATATGATTTGGATTGGGCTTCCAATCGAGCCCCTAATTCAATGCTGATTTATGCGTAAATTAACTAATAGAAATAAGAAAACGAAAAAAGTTATTTTATTAGCTGAATAGCGTGAAAATCTGTAAATTGTACCCTAATAATTGCGCGATCACATTGAAAAAAAAATATATATAAATATTACTCTAAACATATTAGTTAGAGATAGCTTGTCAACATTGTAATTACTTAATCCGAACTTTCCATTTAGATAATCTTAGACACTTAAAAACATATATACCATCCGGAATACTTTATTAAATTTCCAGTGTATTTTATTTAAATACCATTAGATTTAAATTTTATTCATTTATCCGGTTGATTTAAAATGAAATCATTCTTACTAAATTGAACATCCAAATGCTGAATATGCCGAAAACCCGTATCTGTACATATTTATAAGGCATTTCACAATACCGCTTGTTTGCTGGAGTTCAGTGGGAATAGAGTTTGTAAAGCAAATTATCAACGAAATTAGAAATAAATCAAAAATACTAGGATACACTTCAACATTCTTCGCCCTTCGTCTACATACTTTCATCGCCACATCGGAGTTTTCCCACAGCAATACGAACTTTTCCTTGATCTTGAAGCTGTAGTTTAAATCATGCTATATGCATTGAACCCATTTCTTTTCTTCATTGTCAAGAAGTGAACCATACGAACTCTGAATTATAATTAAAATCAAACCGAAGAAGTATGCACCAAAATGTTGGATGAATATTCGAGTCTGATGAAACGTTTGACTCAGATGAGGGACTTCCAGACGATACCAACACGCTGACCATAATTCGAATTACTGACAAGGCGGTATTAAATATGTGAATAACGGATAGAAAAAATACTGAATGTTGAGTTCAAGAGAGACTGATTTTCTTAGTTAACGCACTTTGCCTAAAAATTGGTTGAATAATAACGGGTAAAGGAAATACGACTACCGACAGGTACCTATTCCAGACCCGTCTGTTATACTAACAAATCTTGAAAGTTCTCCTTCTCCCAACTATTGACCTGAATAATATTTTCTACCAGCTGTCGTTTGATGAGGAAGAAAATAGATTTGTCAGTCAACATCGACTTTTATGAATTTGACCATTAGCGTATGTGGTTGAAAAATGAAGTAAGCACTTTCCAAAGCGCCATAAATGATGTTCTGTGAGATCAAATCAGTTATTAAGTATATATAGACGACGTTATATTATGCTCTCTAGATGTTAATAGTCATATACACGACTTATACATTATACCTGATTAAGTTATATTGTACAAACTACTGGAACCCAGCGGCCGGATTTGACCGCACTCTAGGGAACTTCAAAAATACTAGGGAAACTAGGGAAACTAGGGAAATTCAAAAATTTGAAGTAAGGTATCTAGTTTCGATCGGCCATAATCCGCCGATTGTATACAGGTAGACCTCGCTTAACACGTGCTTCTTATAACACGGCCTCGCTCTAACACGGTTTACGTTTTGTGATCATTTTTCGTTTAACACGCTAAATGGCCTCGTTCTAACATAATATGAAATGTTGTGAGAGAGAGCGAGAAGAAATGAGTTACATAATTGTTGAATTGTTCAATGCAGCTTTTTATACATCGTTTGTGTTTGAATATGCAATGATATCAGGAATTCCCCGAATTTAGTCTAGCAATGCGATGTTACAAACAAATTTGGTAGGTTTGCTCAGTATGTAAGTGTCTTCTGTGGATATAACTCAACACGTGCTCATACATTTGATTAAGTGAGATAAGTAAATAATTTCAATTCAATAGGTATGTAGAATATGCTTCAGAATTCCTTATTTAATTTTGAAGTCTTAATTTATAAATTGGTTTTCCAGTTTATGATCATGTCGGAAAAGATACCGCTTAAGAGGAAAGTTATTTCTTTGGAAACAAAAATTATAATTTTGGATCGTTTATGCCAAGGAGAAAAAATTGCTGCTGTCGCAAAAAACTTAAAGATAAATGAAGCTTCAGTCCGGACCATAAAGAAAAATGAGTCGGCAATAAGAAAATCAGTTGCTGATGGCTCTTTAACCTCCATAAAATATTCCAATCGACTACGCCCACCAATAATGGAAAAAATGGAAAAGGCGCTTAATATTTGGATTGAAGATAACTGCCAAAAGCGAATTCCTTTAAGCAAACACATCATCAAAGAAAAAGCTCTGAGCATTTATGAAAACCTCAAAAAGAGTGGAGAGCCTTCTGTATCCGCAGAATTTACTGCAAGTAATGGCTGGTTTGAGCACTTTAAAAAACGATGTGCTATTCATAGCTTAAAAGTTCAAGGAGAGTCAGCTTCGGCTGATGTGGAAGCTGCTAACACATTCCCAAAAGAAATTCAAAAATATATTGACTAGCAAGGATATGTAAGGGATCAAGTTTTTAATGCTGATGAAACTGGACTTTGGTGGAAAAAAATGCCGGACAGAACTTTTATTTCAAAAGATGCAAGGAGTGCACCTGGATATAAGGTATCCAAGGACCGAATAACTCTGCTTTTGTGCGGAAATGCATCCGGTGATTGTTTAGTCCGGTGATTATAAGTCACTAAATCCTCGTGCGCTCAAAAACATAGACAAGAGTACATTGCCAGTTTACTGGAGAGCAAATTCGAAGGCTTGGGTTACCAGAGATATTTTCAGTGTTTGGTTTTATAATTGCTTTGTTATAGAAGTTGAGAAATATTTAAAGAAGAGGAATTTGGACTTCAAAGCTTTGTTGCTTTTAGATAACGCTCCAGGTCATCCACAAAATTTGACTCATCCTAATGTTAAAATTATGTTAATGCCACCTAATACCACGTCACTGTTGCAGCCAATGGATCAAGGGATAATTTACACATTCAAAATGTATTATATCCGAAGGTCTTTGCAGTGGATTTTAAATTTAACAGAGTCGTCATCTGTGGATTTAACAAGCGCTTGGAAGACGTTTTCAATCAAAGACTGTATCCAAATAATAGCGAAATCATTAAAGGAGCTGAAAAAGTCAACATTAAGTGGATGTTGGAATAAAATATTGCCGTCTGTGGATGTGGAAGAAGAAACAGGGGTCGCATCTGAAGAAAACGGACTTACCGAAATCTTAGCAATTGCACACTTAATCGACGGTGAAGGATTTAATGATATGGTGGCAGAAGATTTAAAAGATCTACTGCAGGAAACCGAATTAGAAGATTCCGATTTAATTCAAATCATATCGGAAAGTCCTAATAAGCAAAATTCTGATAGCAGCGACACTGAAGACGATAGCGAAACTCATGAATTAACGGTTAAGGATCTTCAAAAGGGAATGTGTCTAGCCAAAAACTTGGAGTCGTTTTTTTAAATTCCGATCCTTCTGCTGAAAGGCGATTAAAGTTTAAAAAAGAACTTGAAAATTTTATGTTACCATACAAACAAATTTATAAAAAACTGTCAAAAAAACAGTCAAAACTAAAAGATTTTTTTTAAAAACAGCCCCAAATGGATGCACCTCAAAAGCGCGCACGATTGACCATAAGCAGCGATGACGAACAGATTTGAATAGCATGATTGTATTTTGATAAATTTTGAATTCCTTTAGTTACTTTATTTGTTTAAGTTTGTTAATTTTTTTAATTATACAAACAAGTAAACTTTTGAATGAAAATCAATTTTTGTTTATTTTTTTAGTTATAACTACAATTAAAATTAATAAAGACTAAAAAAAAACGGCTTTTGATGTATTTTTTGATATCCTGGAACGGAACCCTACTTTTTGTACTGGTTTCTTGTTTCACTTAACACGGTATTATACGGGAACGTAACCCCCGTGTTAAGCAAGGTCTACCTGTATATATATATATATATATATATATATATATATATATATATATATATATATATATATATATATATATATATATATATATATATATATATATATATATATATATATATATATATATATATATATATATATATATATATATATATATATATATATATATATATATATATATATATATATATATATATATATATATATATATATATATATATATATATATATATATATATATATATATATATATATATATATATATATATATATATATATATATATATATATATATATATATATATATATATATATATATATATATATATATATATATATATATATATATATATATATATATATATATGTATAATATATATATATATATATATATATATATATATATATATATATATATATATATATATATATATATGTATATATATATATATATATATATATATATATGTATAATATATATATATATATATATATACATATATCCGAATATATCTTATTATTTTTAAATAATATTTTGAATTTTTTCTTATTTTCAGCGTGCGAACCTGACGGATTGATTCTCCTATCCGAAGCCGATTCCCCTACAATTGCCCCAAAATTTTTATCTCGTGGTCATTTATATAAAGTGATTATAGGTGAAACTATCGAACTTCCATGTAAAGTTCAAAACCTTGGTTCATTTGTATTATTGTGGAGAAAAGGATCGTCCGTTTTGACAGCTGGTCATTTAAAAATTACAAGGGACCCAAGATTCAAAATAGTTGGAGATTATAATTTACAAGTGAATGGAGTTAAAACACAAGATGCCGGTGATTACATTTGCCAACTTGGAGATCAAGAAAATCGGGATCAAGTACATACCGTGGAGATTCTTGGTATGTATATTTAAAATTAATATATCTTGAGAGATACTGTTTTGACAGCCTCGTTTGACTGTAAAGATATATTTCGTCTCATACAGGTACTTGAACCAATATGAAACAAGGAATGATAATTTGTTTGCTCAAGCACTTGATCCTGAACAATCCGTCGCTGAAATTAAAGTCTCAGTTTTCTTGTTGACAAAGAATGAAAGAGTGATAGGTTTATTAAAATTCGTGGTTTTAAATAATAACTTAATGCAAACATCATCAATAATAATGAATATGTACTAGAGGCTGCAGAATATAACAGCAGCATGTGCAAGCTCAATGAAACATACGTTTCAATTACCAAAATGTTGATTTTGCATTTTTGGGAATGAACCTAATGCTTGTGCAGGATTATGGGAAGCGAATGTAAAGTCAGTCAAACATCATTTAAAACGAGTTGTAACTGGCAGCCGTTAACATATGAGAAATTATCTACCCTACTATTGCTGATATAAGCATATCTTAATTCACGTGCCTTATGCCCACTGACAACCAATCCTGATGATTTGTCGTTTCTTACTCCCGATATCTTCCTTATTGGAGACGCTCTTATATCTCAACCGGAGTTCGAGGTTAGAAAGACAACGATTACAAAAAATTATCTACAAATTCAAAGAGTGCTAAAACAGTTTTGGACCAGATGAACGTCCTTCAAAATCGCCCAAAATGGCAAACAGTGCAAATCTCCCTCAAGATCAATGACTTGATCATTATTAAAGATGACAAGCTCCCACCCAACGAATGGATTATCGGTCGAATCATCGCCGTATATCCAGAACGAGATGGTTTAGTACGGGTGGTTTATATTCGTACTTCCAAAGGAGTATATAAACGATCCTTATCAAAAATCTGTCGATTGCCCATCCCAAACGCAAACGACGAAACCCAGAAAGGCCTTTCATTCAAGTTGTAGCTACGCACTTGCATCTTTTCCAGTATACCTCTGCCTTCCTTGACTTTTAGCCTCCTCCAGCACATTTCTATTAACACACATCAGCAGTACAACTCCTCCACTCGACGCAGTACGTACTCCAGAATCCAAGAAATGCCTACTCCGATTCAAGGCAACAATACTGCATTGGGGGAGCATGTACAGTTTGGGAGCAACATTATCATTTAGTTATATCACACTAATTTACATGCAAGCATATACATTACATATGAGCTTTTAAATAATACATATATTTTTACATACATACATATATATACTTATATTCTTGATCCCGGTAAACCTGCATGCACACACCCCACTCTTTGCTTTCTTCGCCGTTCTTCGTTGTAGTATTTTCTTTTTCTTGCACATTCCGCTTTTTCGCCATATTTGTCCAATTCTACAAAAAAGCATATACCTCCCGAATTGAGTTAATAATATAGACGGTTTCCGCCTTTGGAAAGCGCTCTGCGCGCCAGCTTCCCTTAGCTTATAATTTTAATTATAAGTTATAGTTGTGAATAAATAAATAAATAAAATAGACAGTTTAATAGTAGATTTGACATAAAACATTGTACAATTATAAATTGAAACCTATTTAAATAGATATAGAAAAAACATAGAGAAAATTCACAAGATTCTTATCATTTAACGAAAACATTTAAAAGTGAATAAAACAAGAGCCTCGGAGCTGAAAATCGGCTCATCAGTGAAATCTGAATTAAAACATTACACATACTCGTATATAGATACATATACATATCCATTCTCATAAACTCATATATACACTTATATTACATATTAATATACATGTACATATACATATACACCTATATATCCATATATATATAAATATACACATACATATACAAATACATATACATATACTCATATATGCATATACGTAGTTGAGGAACCCCGCAAAAGGTAAGGTCCAGTGCAGTGCCTCAATTGTCAGGAATACGGTACACCAAGTCGAATTGCGCTTTAACACCAGTTTGTGTAGTTTGTGGGGATCTATACCCAACATCTCAATGCTCTCGTAACAAAAGTGACACTGCAGCAAAAAAGTGTAGTAATTGCTCTGGTAATCACATGGCCAACTAACCGGGGTGCTCCGTCTTTAAAGAAATGAGGAGTAAGTCATCTCAAATGCAAACACCAGAACGACGTGTAGAAGAAAACCCTGTTCAACGCGCTCCAGCTAATTTCTTTCCAAACAGCACATTGATTGGAAAGCCATCATATTCCGAAATTGCTAGAGGTATGCCAAACGAACAATCCAAAGAGACATCTTTCTCTCCGTCGTTAGAAGCTCTCATTACCAATGACTCAATTCATAAACATCATGCAAAATATGTTTCAAGCATTTGTCAAATCGCAAAATCAGTCGATGCAATTACTTTTATCCAAAAATGAACTTTTTCAAAATATGTCATCGGAATGCCAATGGCGTCTGGAAACGCAACAACGAAGTTCTAATTTCCTGCAAACAAATGAAATTTACATACTACTGCTATCTGAAACCCATTTAACCTCAAACAACTATTTTAAACCACCAGACTATAAATTTTACCACACAAATCGACTATACGGCAAAGCACGTGGTGGAACAGGAATTCTAGTTAAAAATCATCTTAAACACCATGCAATCGAAGAGTACTCAAAATAGTACATACAAGCAACATCGGTCTAGCTGCAGTGCTGGGGTGATGAAATTATAATAAGCGCAGTGTATAGCCCTCCAAGGTACAACATGACTGAAAGTCAATTTCTTGATTTTTTCAACACTCCCGGCTCAAAATTTTTACCAGGAGACTTTAATGCCAATCATACGCTTTAGGCTCTATGCATATAAACTGAAAAGGAAGGCAGCTGTGCCTTGCTATAATTAATACAACAAATAAACTGGATATTATATCTACTGGCTAACCCACCTACTGGCCATCTGATTCTAGCAAAATTCCGGACCTAATTGATTTTGGCGTCACTAGAAACATTGACCAACACTTCATCTAAGCGGAAGAATGCTTTGACTTATCATCAGATCATTCCCCTGTTATAATTAACTTGCAAAAACATCCCATGCGTAATGCACAACCAAAGAAAATAACAAACCGCAAATCCAGTTGGCTAAAATATCGTGAATATATTAGCAGCCATCTAAAGACTGATCCACTGTTAAAAACAGCAGAGGATATAGACTTCCTTGTTGACGCACTACTGTTCTCGGGAGTCGTGCATGCAACTGCTGCAACTAAATCATCTTCATACTCTAAAAGAACTATCACTTCCGAAGATATTGACACGCTGGTAAGAGAAAAGACGTATTAGAAAAGAGTGGCAGAGTGCTCGATCACCCATATTGAAGCAAAGACTAGCTGAAACTGATAAACTTCTAAGAGAAGCCCTTAGAAATCATAGAGATATAAGTTTAAGAAAGTTCAGGACAAAACTTACTCCAGGCATGGACACAAACTAATCTTGTGCAAAATATGTAAATTCGTCAAAAGTCGCCAAGAACATAATCCACCCCTTAGAATTGAAAATGGGAAATAGGCTAGAAGCGATGTTGAAAAAGCAAATATATTTGTAAACCACCTCAAAGATGTGTTTAAGCCAAATCCACCTTCAAACAACTTCGCAATTCCAAATATTGAAGTTCCTAAAACTCACCATCAGGTAAAGTTCAATTTTAAAGAATTGGCTCTTGCTATAAAAACGAACTGTAAAGCAAGCAAGGCTCCTGGCTACGACATGATATTGTCAGAGATGATAGCTCAATTACCAAAATACTCAATCAGGTTAATTCTAAACTTGTTCAATGCAGTTCTTCGAGTAGGATACTTCCCAAATATTTGGAAATTGTCAGTAATAAAAATCTGCAAGCTGGGTAACGAACCTACCTACCACCTATTCCTCTTCACACATACCTAGCAGCCTATTGTCTATACTTTCCAAGCTGTTTCAAAAAATATTTTTGAACAAGATGCAGCCGTATATTGAGAACTCGATTCCAAGTCACCAATTTGGCTTTCGCACAAAACATGGAACAATTGAGCAAGTTGAATCAAAAGAAATACGCAAAGCCTTTTAGTGTAAGCAGTTCTGTTCTGCAATATTCTTAGACGTAGCTCAAGCACTCGATAAGGTTTGTAACGATAGACTTATGTACAAGTTGAAACAAAAGCTTCCTGCGGAAATTCACACTACCCTTGAATCGTATATTAAGAGAGAAAATTTTAATTAATTGCAACGAATCCACATCGAAGATCTACAGCATCGAATCTGGTGTACCCCAAGGTAGTATTCTCGGGCCTGTCCTGTATATTTTGTTTACGGATGATATACCGACAGACGAAAAACAAAAATCTGTACTTTTCTTGACGATACTGCGATACTATGCTCTCACTCAGTAGCGGACGCTGCATCAGCTAGCCTAAATCGACATTTGCGAAATATTGAAACCTGGCTCTGTAACTGGCACATAAGAGTAAACGAAATGAAAAGCAAACTTGTCACGTTTACACTACTCAAGGTAGTCACGCGGCCCTGAAACTGAACAACGTCACCGTTCCTGTATCCAGTAAAGCTACGTATCTTGGAATACATCTCGACAGAAAGCTGACTTGGCGCAAACATATAGAAGCCAAGCAAAAGCAGATCAAGATAACAGCTCTAAAATTTTATTTTTACCGAAGGATTTAAGTCCGGGGCGTATTTTTATCATGATGGTAATCTGGTTACAGATGCACTGAGTGTGGTGCAGGTATGGAGAGTATATTTCTCCGACTTTCAGTCGAGTGACGTCGCCACCAACACCAATCAGCGTGGAAGCAACCAACCCGTGCCATCAATTGACGAGGTGCCAGTGCCCTGAAAAATACATGAATTTCAGATCACCACCTGCTATATTTTTTTGAGAACGTCGCTCCCCAAAAATAAACCAATTATTTCATTTAACGAAAGCGTCAGGAACGACTTAAAAGAACGGTTATATAAAAAGAACTCTCACCGATAACGGCGTTCTTGTGAAATAATCAAATAGCTTTGACTTCCTTTTATTAAAAATTAATTGGTACTTCTGGCGTCGTAGTTGAGGTTAGGTTGAAAGACTGACGTTAGGTGTACTGTGTAATTAGTGAGTAATTAGTGACTTTGAGAGGAGCCAAATCTTCCAGGCATTTAATTAGGCTTTTTTCCTTTTCCTCGCGAACTATTTTTCAGCTGATTTTGGACTGATTTACATCTTCAGTGCTGTCGCTCTATATTTTTGCCACTCATGCCATAATCTCCTCTTTTCGTTAACGAGGCATTCTACGTGGTGCGATGTAGTGTGTGTCGAATTGGTTTTAATTGAGTTTTGTGTGGCCGTGGCACTATTACCAGCTACATATATTATTGATCCAAGAGCCTGCGTCGCCAAATCAATATCCTCTTTCCTAGGAGGTAAATTTTCTTGTTTTTCAAATGTATTCTGGTTTTTTTTTAAATATATTATTACCGGGAAGTGGTCGGATAAAAAATCGAAACAGGACTCAGTTTCCAACAAAGACCTTTCGATATTTTTGGTTATGCCAAAGTCAATAAGATCGAGAATTTTTCTTTGATCGGTGGGCCAGTATGTGGGTTTTCCAGATATAAAGTCTAGACCATTTTGAGAGTCTATCAGCACATTAAATAATTGTTTGCCTTTAGGGTTAATTAACCGTGTGCCCTAGCATGTATGTTTAGAGATGGAGTCTCCGGCTGTTACCGAGCGATTTAAAGAAAGTAACAAATTTGTAGAAGTGAAAAACAATAAACTGATGAAATTATAGATAAGCATGATATCTATGCTGTTACTCTCTAGTGTAACGACTCGTTTTCGCCGGGGTAAGCTCGCCGGATTGCCAGGAGTCGTTTACAGAAAATCTCTTAAGTATTCAAAGCTTGTTTACGTTGATTTAATTATTTTATTTATTTATTAATTTTAAAAAAAGTCTTAACTACTGGATACAATTATTTTACTAATCTTAAATACGGACACAGTTGAACTATATGTCCCCCTAGCTTCTGTTGCGTTTGTCAATGTGGGTTTCTAGCAGAGAATCGATTAAAAACCATAATCTCCTCTAGATTCCCCTAGCTTCTGTTGCGTTTGTCAATGTGGGTTTCTAGCAGAGAATCGATTAAAAACCATAATCTCCTCTAGATTCCCCTAGCTTCTGTTGCGTTTGTCAATGTGGGTTTCTAGCAGAGAATCGATTAAAAACCATAATCTCCTCTAGATTCCCCTAGCTTCTGTTGCGTTTGTCAATGTGGGTTTCTAGCAGAGAATCGATTAAAAACCATAATCTCCTCTAGATTCCCCTAGCTTCTGTTGCGACTGTCAATGTGGGTTTCTAGCAGAGAATCGATTAAAAACCATAATCTCCTCTAGATTCCCCTAGCTTCTGTTGCGTTTGTCAATGTGGGTTTCTAGCAGAGAATCGATTAAAAACCATAATCTCCTCTAGATTCCCCTAGCTTCTGTTGCGTTTGTCAATGTGTATAACTTGGTTTAGTACGATGCGTCTGGTCTGCCTGATGCCGAAATAACGAAAGAGCGTCTCGTCTACCTGATGCCTAATGAAAGAAAAAAAAGAGCGTCCTGTCTGCCTGATGCCGAATGAAAGAAAGAGACTGGGTTGCCAGTTGCTCCTGCTTTTATGCTCCAGGTTTAGCGTAGATCAGCCAATCGTTGTTGTTGTGCGGGAACTGTAGTTTGTTGTGGCGTGTTGCTACGGTTTCCCGCATTGTTCTTCTCGTTTGAATGTGACCTTGGGCCACCTTCAGCACATTGTTGTTGCTTTCTCGCTGTTGTTCTTGTAAGCTTTTTGCCCTTGGGCCACCTTCAATATTGTGTTGTTGTTGTGATGATTTACCTTGTTGTTGTTCCTTGTGTTGTTTGTTGTTGTTGCTATTTCTCCTTCGGCCACCTTCAGCACTTTGTTGATATTTTATATCGCTGGCATAAAATATTTAAAATATTAAATATTGGATATTTAATTTTTTGCTTCTCCTCTTTATGCTTTGTCCGGTCTGTTGGTGTGCTTAGCGATCGGTCTGTCGTGTTCCACTTTGTGTTTGGCCTTCGTTTTTGGGTGTTGTTAGTGGGTTATTTTCCGAACTAACGCAGTCGGCAACTTCTGTCGCGATCTCTTGTAAAATTCTAGCATTGATTTAGGCACTGTTGTTGTAATTTTATATTATTTTAGCTGTGGCCAGCCGGTTGCACAATTGTTTGTGTGATATTCTCCTGTGTTATCTTGCGTTGTTGACTTCGTTGCATGTTTTTCGTCGCTTATCACAGGGTTCCACTGTCTGACTTAATTGTGGCTGTGTCTTCTGTCCTCCCAATGCAGAGTATAACACTTGTTGTTGGTAGCATTACTATGGTGGGAGGAGTCTTAGACTCACTTGCATGATGGCTGCTGCACTAAATATGATGGCGGTTGTGTGTGTGTTTTTAGTTTCGTGGCGACTCTGTCATTTGTAGTGTGGGCCAAAATTTCCCACAGAAGATTTTGGTTCTTACACGCCCTCCCCACTTTACCGACGATGAAAAATGATGACAGCGTCACGGTTGAGGGTCACTCTGTATGCGTCTCGCCTAAATCGTATTCGCCCTCGTGTCCGTTTTTGCTGAGCCCCTTTGGCTATTTGCAAAACTTCAGCTACCAAGTTCTGTGGCAGATCACCTCCTTTTGGTCCTTGTAGCTCTTCTATGTTTTGGAATGTGAATAAGGTGCCTGTGTTTGTCGTATGTTTCTCTGTTGACTGCCTCTGTTGTTTAATGCTGTTGGGTTGGTGGCTATTGAAGTCACGTTTATTCCTCTTGTCATCGCTTCTGCTGTGTTTGGTGCACTTGATTGCACGGTGGTTGTCCCTTGGTCTGCCACGTTGTCTACGTGGTATGTTTTGGTTGTTTCGCACTGGTTCTGACTTTGCGAAGTGATTAGGAGATACCCTGATTGCTCTGATTGTATTTTGACTTAGCTGTGCCAGCTCCTCGCGTTTGGTTGCGCCTGCGTCCTTTTTCCGAGGCCCATATGCTGATTCATGTGTGGTCCTTCTATATATGCTTTTGTGGGATTCGCTGTGGGATTTCGCTGGGCATAGTCCGTGGCAGGTGAATTCGTTCGTGTGAGTCATCTTTGTTCTTGGTGTTGTGTGTTTGCGAATTCGTTGGTTCTCTGTGTATTCTCTGTTGTGTCTCTTTATCTGAGCATTTTTGTCGCTGGCGTGCCTCTTGGAAGTCGTTGAATGGATTTGTGTGGCATTCTCAACACGAATTGTCGTGCACATTGCAATATCTCGGGGTTGCACGCAATTGTTTTGAGGTCCCAATGTGATCTCCTGTTCACCACACTTCACTGTCATTCCTAGGCTTGCCATGAAGTCTAGTCCAAGGAGTAGCTCATTAATGGAATCAGGCATGATAAGTAGCTCCTGCTCGCATGTCTGCTCTCCAAGCCTTACAGTTGCCGTCAATGTCCCACTGACTCTCCTAGCACTTCCGTCTGCCATACGTGCTCTGGTATTGGATTTTCCAAATTTGCTGGTGGAAGAGCGTAGCTTTCGTGCTAGCTCTCTGCTCACAAAACTGTGAGTTGCCCTTGTGTCCAGTGTTGCTGTGACAGTTTCTGTGCCAATCGAAACGGTGGCGCAGATTCGTTGTCCGTCACAGTGCAATAGGTTTTCCAATGGGGAAGTCTGCTGTCTCTCCTTTGTGGCATGCTGTGTTTCTGTCGTCGGTAGCTCTCGATCGGTTGGTGCTCTTAGTTTGCAGCACTCTATAGTCCTCACATCCCTTTGACCACACTCCCAACAGAACAGGATCTGTGCGTTGCGACATATGCGTGCTATATGACCATTTTGGCCACAACGCCAGCAGGCTGTTCTTGGTTCTATGGGTGTCTCTCTGCTCTCTACCGTCACCTGACAGTTTCTCACCTCTCGTGGTGGACCTTGCTCTCTTCGCCGTTGTATGGGTGGCGCTGGTAGTTGTTCGCCTTCTCTCCGTATGCTCTCCAAGTCTGCAGCCATTTCTATCAGCTCTGCTAGCGATGTGAAATCTCTGCGGCGCACATATAGCTGGTATTCTGGCAGGCTGTTCTGGAAAATACGCTCCAGTTTCTGTTCTTCGGAATAGTCCAAGTGCCGCATTAGATTCTGCAATTCAACTACAAACTGCTTGAACCCTTCTCTGGGTCTCTGGTGACGCTGGCGGATCTGGTCTTCGAGTTTCTCCATGTATCGTGCTGGCAAGAAGAATTTTAGAAAGTCTCTCCTATATGTACGCCAATCCCGCCACGCTCGATTGTTGTTTCTGAACCACATGAGTGCTCGTTCTCTCAAGAGTTCAGGCATAGTACGCGGAAGGAAATCTTTGTTTATTTCGTACACATCTGCCAATTCCTCGACTCGCTCTATAAACGCTAGCGGGTCACGCCCTCCGTCAAAGTTAAGGGACCACTTCCTCACCTGGTCAATCACAACGGCGTACTGTACAATCCCGTTGTGCTGTTGATTCATTGTTGCAGGTGACACGGAGCGATGATGTAGTGTTCTCCGTACCCCTGAGTTCTCTGCCGTTAGTGTTGCACCTGTGTATGCCTCTGGCCTGTCCACTTCCAGCGTTTCGCGGGTAACTATGGACACAGCCGGCCTTGGGGATGTGCTCTTAACGTACTTGGATTGTAGCTTCTGCAATTGGTATTTCTGATCCTGAGTCAGCTCTGTTTCAGTGAAGAAGTCGGAAAGACGTTTACGGACTTCATCCACGGTACCTGTAGCCTCTACACCGAATTCATCAGCAAAGATCACCAGCTCATCCTTGCGTAACAAGTACACCCAGCTTGTTTTCACCATCCTGTGAAAGTCTTAGGTGACGATGAAGACAATCTGTGTGTGTATTATAAGCTGGCGCTTATTCGGCTGTATTATGCGTGACTGCGTAGACGTAGCTTTCTCTTTGCCCTGGTAAATTCTCTCACGAGCTGAGCTTCCTTGCGATTTAGTCTTTTTCTTTTTCAAAGTCTGACGCGCTGATTTAGTTTTCTTTAACTCAAGTCCCTGCTCGGGCGCCACTGTAACGACTCGTTTTCGCCGGGGTAAGCTCGCCGGATTGCCAGGAGTCGTTTACAGAAAATCTCTTAAGTATTCAAAGCTTGTTTACGTTGATTTAATTATTTTATTTATTTATTAATTTTAAAAAAAGGCTTAACTACTGGATACAATTATTTTACTAATCTTAAATACGGACACAGTTGAACTATATGTCCCCCTAGCTTCTGTTGCGTTTGTCAATGTGGGTTTCTAGCAGAGAATCGATTAAAAACCATAATCTCCTCTAGATTCCCCTAGCTTCTGTTGCGTTTGTCAATGTGGGTTTCTAGCAGAGAATCGATTAAAAACCATAATCTCCTCTAGATTCCCCTAGCTTCTGTTGCGTTTGTCAATGTGGGTTTCTAGCAGAGAATCGATTAAAAACCATAATCTCCTCTAGATTCCCCTAGCTTCTGTTGCGACTGTCAATGTGGGTTTCTAGCAGAGAATCGATTAAAAACCATAATCTCCTCTAGATTCCCCTAGCTTCTGTTGCGTTTGTCAATGTGGGTTTCTAGCAGAGAATCGATTAAAAACCATAATCTCCTCTAGATTCCCCTAGCTTCTGTTGCGTTTGTCAATGTGTATAACTTGGTTTAGTACGATGCGTCTGGTCTGCCTGATGCCGAAATAACGAAAGAGCGTCTCGTCTACCTGATGCCTAATGAAAGAAAAAAAAGAGCGTCCTGTCTGCCTGATGCCGAATGAAAGAAAGAGACTGGGTTGCCAGTTGCTCCTGCTTTTATGCTCCAGGTTTAGCGTAGATCAGCCAATCGTTGTTGTTGTGCGGGAACTGTAGTTTGTTGTGGCGTGTTGCTACGGTTTCCCGCATTGTTCTTCTCGTTTGAATGTGACCTTGGGCCACCTTCAGCACATTGTTGTTGCTTTCTCGCTGTTGTTCTTGTAAGCTTTTTGCCCTTGGGCCACCTTCAATATTGTGTTGTTGTTGTGATGATTTACCTTGTTGTTGTTCCTTGTGTTGTTTGTTGTTGTTGCTATTTCTCCTTCGGCCACCTTCAGCACTTTGTTGATATTTTATATCGCTGGCATAAAATATTTAAAATATTAAATATTGGATATTTAATTTTTTGCTTCTCCTCTTTATGCTTTGTCCGGTCTGTTGGTGTGCTTAGCGATCGGTCTGTCGTGTTCCACTTTGTGTTTGGCCTTCGTTTTTGGGTGTTGTTAGTGGGTTATTTTCCGAACTAACGCAGTCGGCAACTTCTGTCGCGATCTCTTGTAAAATTCTAGCATTGATTTAGGCACTGTTGTTGTAATTTTATATTATTTTAGCTGTGGCCAGCCGGTTGCACAATTGTTTGTGTGATATTCTCCTGTGTTATCTTGCGTTGTTGACTTCGTTGCATGTTTTTCGTCGCTTATCACAGGGTTCCACTGTCTGACTTAATTGTGGCTGTGTCTTCTGTCCTCCCAATGCAGAGTATAACACTTGTTGTTGGTAGCATTACTATGGTGGGAGGAGTCTTAGACTCACTTGCATGATGGCTGCTGCACTAAATATGATGGCGGTTGTGTGTGTGTTTTTAGTTTCGTGGCGACTCTGTCATTTGTAGTGTGGGCCAAAATTTCCCACAGAAGATTTTGGTTCTTACACTAGAAAATGATATATTTCAATTTTGTGTTGGTTAATACCGTTAGCATTCCAATGACATATTTTTAAAACAATCATTTTTGAGAAAATAGAGTTTTCATACGCAAGTTTTGGTTATGTACAATTTTATGAATCATGGATTGCATCGACGACATGCAGCTAGTAATGCACTGGGACAAGTTAAGTATTCATATTTCAAAGTTTTGAGGTTGCATCGAGTCACTTATCGAATTATCTGAAATGCCGGTTTTTAGTACATTCGCATAGCTAGTGGATGAAGATATCTTTTCTGTGCTGGTTCCAATAGGGTTTATGTAGTTAGCAGCCTCTGTAATTGGCAGTGTTATTACCCCCACAATTGCTGCATTTTTTTGAGTCTTTCTCACTTCTGTTCACCTTGCATTTGGTTGATGGAAGCCACCACACGCAACGCATGTAGTGATTTTGAGTGACCATACTCCTGACAGTTTGTGCACTGTATTGGGCCTTTACGTATGTGAGGCTCCACGGCTGTTATTCTACGATGCATTAAATATCGTAGGTTGTAGATGGGGTAGGTTCCATTTTGTTTTCGACTAATGTTTCCTGGTTCGAGCTCAATTCTGAAAAGAGGTTGCGGAAGTTTGTCCCGATTCTTAATATTAAAAACAGCTTTCACTGTGAATCCAGACTCTTGCAGAGCAACATTTAGTTCTATAGACTCTACTTCAGGTTGTATGCCTTTAATTATTACAGTCAAGCCTTTGTTACTCTTTAACTAATACGTGTAGTAGTTTTTCTTTCTTTCTTCGAGGTAACAAACAACTGTACGATAGTTCTTTTCTGAGTAAATTTGTATTTTTGTTTCCTGTATTTTACCTTTAGCAACGGAATTACATGAATTTTTTTTTTTATCTATTAAGCTGACAAAATTCTATTAACATATTTTAGCTTCGTGCTGTGGATTTTTAGGCATATTTAGTGCATCCGACTCTAATTGAGAGACATCTGTGCTAAATTTTTGTGTGGTGCTAAGAGAAATGCTGTTTTTCCTTTGTTCGTTTATTACTTTTAGTGGTGTAGGCGTAATAAAGTTAGAAGACTGAGCGTACTCAGTGTTTACCGTTTCCTGAGTTATTGGTGTTAATTGCGCTGATTGATGATCTCCGTTAGATTTAGTGCTGAAACACAATGTGCGGCTGTGGCTGAAGTCTGAGGCGCTGTCAAGAATACAACACGGCTTCTTAAATGGAAGGGCACGCAATGAGAAGCTGAAGCTAACGCTGAAGCTGAGACTGAAGCGCAACTTTTAAAATTTTCTACTTTGCGGCGATGCAAAAGAGAAAACAGCTGATTACCAAATTTAAATAATGGATGACAAAACTGGCGTCACCAGACTTGCTTTGTAAAAAAGGTATACTTATTGTAAAAAGGAAAATGTAACATTATCATTCAATAAGACTTTTTATTCATCTCATATAAGTTAAATTCATAATATCGCGTGATATTGTACAAGAATTTAAGCATATTTATTAAAATTCTTTCACGATAAATATTTCAAATACTCGTATGTGTTAACAACGGTAGCTGCAGCTGCATGGCCTTCACCATTCTATTCGCATTTTCCGTTTGTAGCGATTCATTTTTTATTGCGCTTCCTAGTCAACCTCAGCCGCAAGCCTCAGCAGCAAGCTTCAGCTTCATATTGTGTTTCCACCTTTAAGGTAACTGTCGGGTTACTGTCTGTTTCTGCATGCGGATGACGAGCGGGGGTGAGGCATCGATCTCTCGCTTGTGGGAGTGAGTGCTGAATGTGCATGCAATTTGTTTTTTTTTTTTGTTTTGAACCACTAAGTTTTAATTTTATTTGAATTTACTAATTGTATTTTCTTTGCCCATAAAGGGAAACCAATACACACTAAAATCAATAAAAGTCTCTATCTCGACTGTTAATGTTTGAATTCACTTTAATTGGCTTTTTTGCAATCTGATTTGAAACACGTCCGTAGTCCAAAATAAACATGAAAAATGTCGAACATGAAAGTTTGAAGTTCTAGTAAGTGGCGCGATAGTCCATTGGCGTTCCAAATAGCAAAAGTTATTTAATTTCTGGAAACCATCTAGTTTCGCTACAAACAGTGTCATAATGGTCCTCATACTTGTTATTTGGGTTATTAATTGTTTCATCATTATTTTTAAATCTGATAGATCGTCGTTATGATGTATTGGTATCATATTGTTTATTGCTGCATTCGGGTTTTGTTAAGTCTCGTGCTTTATTTATCGCTGTTACATTCCAGGTGTAGTTTTTATTTGTTTCCACTGTGGGTATATTCACAGGTGGTTCTGCTGATTTTTGGTCATGAGTTGGAGTCATTTCTTTATTCCCTTTACCTTTAAAAAAGATAAATAGGGTATACTAATTTTGTGCTTTTGAGAGGGGTTGCAATTTCGAGAAGGAAGCATGGTAGGAATTGACACATACGAGTATATACAGATATGATCAGAATCACTTTCTTAGCAATTTTTATTTTGTCCGTCTGTCTGTCCGTCCGTCCGTCTGTCCGTCTGTGGCCACTTTTTTTCTACACCGTTAAAGCTATCTTAATGAAATTTTGCAAAAGTATAGTCTGGTCAAAGATACAGAACCAGATTGCTATATGGGCCGATTTGGACAAAGACCACGCCTACCTCCCATATAAGGAAGTTTTTCACCTTTTTTAAAATGACTATAACTTCGGTCCGATTGACGGAATCGTGACGCAATTTGGCCGTTATGGAGATGCGGATCCTACTAAACACTATGCAAAAAGTGGGCGGTATATATTAATTGCCGCGCCCACTATTAAAAAATATTAATAACTTATGATCTGGTAGAGATTTAGGGACGAAATTTTACTTGAAGGAACATGTGGACATTATAAAGCTATATGCAACAAATAGGGTTGATCAGTGAAAAGACACGCCCACTTTTGATATAAGGAAATTTCGGGTCTAAAATTAAAATTAGCCTACCTATGCTCGTATTGATGCCAGCGGAATAAAAATTTGCATATATATACATGGGATCCATATAGTGTGTGTGGAGAATATGGATATCATAATACAACTGTCACGTCCACAATTAGCCAAAAATCATTACTAAGTTCCTATTAAAGATTTATCAACGAAATTTCACAGGAATGTTGCGGGTATTAACATTAAACACCACACAAAAATGGGCGTGTTATTTTTCCAGCCACTCCCACTATTGATATATTTTTGCATTCTAGTCTCCTCCGACTATGTAGCACCTTCCTAATGATTTTAAATAGTCCATGCATTGAACCTTTGTCTTATTATGTTTGGGTGGACAGTACACAGCTGACACGGTAATTGATCCGCTCAAGTCACTTATCTACTATATAGAGGTTGCTTGAATGTGATGTGTTTTATATTTTTCTAGTTCTAGACATTAGACAAAGGATTTATTTATGATCATTGCTGTTCCCTCGTGTGCTGGATTGCCAGGGTGATTTGTATAATAAATGTTATAGTTCGGTATGTTCTTATAGCTTTCTCAGTAGCATGCGTTTCAGATATTAGCATACTGCCAATCTGAAAGTTTTAATTTCTAGTAAGTGGCGCGATAGTCCATTGCCATTTCAAATAGCAAACGTTATTTTACTTCTTGATACCATCTAGTTTCGATACAAGCAGAGTCACAATGTTCATCATACTAGTCATTTGGGTCATTATTTTTAAATCTAAGAGATCGTCGTTATGCTGTGCTGGTAACATACTATTAATTGCTGCGTTCAGGTTTTGTGTTAAATCTGGTGCTGTATTTATCGCTGATACTTTAGCATACGACATTCCAGGTGTGTAGTTTTATTTGTTTGCACTGTGGGTATATTCACAGGTAGTTTTGCTGATTTCTGTTCATGAGTTGGAGTTATTTCTTTTTTACGTAATGTCGGGTATTATTGTATTTGTAGTGATTTGTAAATCATACATCGTTTGTAGTTTGCTGTGTGGGTTTTATCTATAGAGAGCGTATTTGATTTGCTGTTTCATATCTTTTTCAACATTGCAATGAATTGTGCTATGCTTACCTGCGCATTTGACATACACAGGGTCTTTAGTAGAATAATTTTTGGGGTGTTCATATTTTTGGCAATTTGTGCATTGTGGAATAGTTCTTTTTTGGTGCGGTGGTTCGAATTGTATTTTACAGTGTAAAAGATGGGTTAAGGAATATATGTCTTTATTATTATCCGTTGATTTAAGTTCCAGGGAGAATAAAGGAACTAGTTGTTTATTTTTTTGCATGTTGTGAAGGTTTAGTTCTTCATGTCCTAATTCTGCCAGTTCTGCTATAATATCGTCTTTTTCCGTTCCAATATGAAATTTCGCCCAAAAATATTGTATATATAATAAAAATATGTCAATAGTGGACGTGGCTGTAAACAACTTTTTGAGTTATGTTTAATGTTGGTGCCACCATCCTGTGCCACTTCGTTGATAAACCTTCAATAGGAACATAGAAATGATTTCTGCTTAATTGTGGGCGTGGCAGTAGAATTATGATCCGCATATTTTGCAAGCACACTATTATGGACCCGTGAACATTTCTGAAATTTTTTTATTTCCTTAGTATCAATACGAGCACAGGTAGGCTAATTTTAATTTTAGACCCGAAAGTTCCCCAAACAGCGTTTTTGGAATTAAAGTCACCTCCCAATATAAGGCGATTACCTTTGGTTTTCAAGATGCTTAAATAATAATTTTTAGTGTTACTGTACTTCGGAGGCAGTATATAGTGCTTAATGCAAGACTGCCAGATTTGTCATTAATGGCAATGGATGTGACTTGCACATGCTTTTTCGCATATTGTTCTAGATCATAACATTTCATGCTCTGTTTTATAAGTATTGCAGTTCCACCACGAACCTTATTATCAGGGCGAAAACCCAACGTAGTTGGGAATGCAAAGATACGATTTTTCAGTAAAATGTGTCTGGGACACCAGGAGTACATCGACTAAGTTTTGATAAAGGAATGCTTTGAGCTCCAGAATATGTTTTCCGACCCCACTTGCATTCCAGACTACAATTTTGACATCCATCTTTAAGTTTTGTAATCAGCGTCGTCAAAACCCCCATCATGACGGATATTTGGCTGAGGAGCAGTTTCATCATTTCCTTTATGTCAGTAAGGTCGTTATTGTTACACCCTTTACCTTTAAAAAAGGTAAATAGGGTATACTAACTTTGTGCTTTTGAGAGGGGTTGCATTTCAAGAAGCAGGCGTGGTAGGTATGAACATATATATACAGATATGATCAGAATCACTTTCGAAGCAATTTTTAATTTGTCCGTCCGTCTGTCCGTCTGTCCGTCTGTCCGTCTGTGACCACTTTTTTTCTACACGGTTAGAGCTATCTTAATGAAATTTTGCAAAAGTGTAGCCTGCACAAAGATACATAACCAGATTGCTATATGGGCCGATTTGGACAAAGACCACGCCTACCTCCCATATAAGGTAGTTTTTTCACCTTTTTTAAAATGACTATAACTTCGGTCCAATTGACGGAATCGTGACATTATTTGGCAATTGTGGAGATGTGGGTCCTACTAAACACTGTGCAAAAAGTGGGCGGTATATATTAACTGCCAAGCCCACTATTAACAAATATTAATAACTTAAGATCTGGTAGATATTTACGGACGAAATTTTACTGGAAGGAACATGTGGGCATTATAAAGCTATCTGAAACAAATGGGGCTGATCAGAGAAAAGACACGACCACTTTCTATATAGGGAACTTTCGGGTCTAAAATTAAAATTAGCCTACCTATGCTCGTAGTGATGCTAGCGGAATAAAAATTGGCAGAAAAATAAATGGGGTCCATAATAGTGTGTGTGCAGAATATGGAAAACATAATACAGCTGCCACGCCCACAATTAGCCAAAAATCATGACTGTATTCCAATTAAAGATTTATCAATGAAATTCCACAGAAAGCTTGCGGTTACTAACATTAAACACCGCACAAAAAATGGGCGTGTTATTGCTACAGCCACGCCTACTATTCACATATTATTATAACTTACGACCTATACAATATTTTTGGACGAAATTTTACATTAGTACAAAGCAAAGGAGATCATAATAGAACTGCCACGCCCACAATTAGCTAAAAATCATTACTGTGTTTCTATTAAACAAGTCCATCAGATCCTGGGTGCAGCTGCGTGATTCTTCCAATTGACCATTGCGATGAAGGTAGGTTATCGTCTTTTATGATGACGACATCGTCGACTTGCAAATTTTTCAACTTTGTTGTCCACTTTGGTCGTTGCTGCAGTTGCGTAATAAATTCTGTCGACCATTTCTTCCAGAACTGCTGGACAAGGCCTTGCAGATATTGCCATCGGTTGAGGGCACTTTCCTTCAAGTGCAAGGTTTTCGTCTGGTATACTAGCAGCGATCGCAAAATCAAGAAATGCGCAGGAGTAAGAGGGTCAGTATCGCCTTCAAATTTGGCGCACAGTGGGCGCGAGTTCAGACAGCATTCAATCTGATAGAGCACAGTGTGCAGCTCTTCGTAAGTAACGGATGCGTCAGCTAGCGTGCGTTTTAGGTGATATTTTACTGACTTCACCCCGGCTTCCCAAATCCCGCCAAAGTGTGGTCCGGAGGGTGAAGAAAAGTGCCACTGAATCTGCTGTTAGGATAACTTCCTGGTGATGTCATCTTGTGCTGTAGTTGTGTTCAACAACTTATAGAGGTCTCGTAGTTGCTGGTTGGCCCCTACGAAATTGGTACCATTGTCGCAAAGGCTTACCACGCCTGGCGATGAGATGCAATGAATGCCGCACTGGATAATTCGGTGACCAGTTCGATGTGAACAGCTTTCGTGACAAGACACACGAATAGTGCGATCCAGCTTTTGTAAAGTCGAGATCCGCGTCCCTTCCACGAGCGTACCTGGATTTGACCTGCGAAGTCAACTCCGGTATTTAAAAATGCACAGCCAGGATCCAGGCGATGCGATGGAATATTTCCCATCTGTTGTTGATGCGGTATGCCACGTTGTCGCATGCAAGATGTGCACATGAAGACACACTGCTTTATAACGTATGTAGCGTTTGGTATCTAGTAGCGGAGTCCCAATAGGTAATGGAGCTGCCGGTTTCTAGCGTGCAAATACCGGACGTGATACTCCCTTAGGATGAGCTTCGTCAGTTGATGATTCTTTTTTAGAATCAGGGGATGCTTCTGGTCGTAGCTGACATTTGCATTCACAATTCTGCCACCAACTCTCAGCAAGCCATTTTCATCAATGAATGGCGAAAGAGGCGACAATTTGCTCGCTGCTGGTAATTGATTACCTTGGGTAAGACTTCGCAGCTCAGACGGCGTATGATGCCGTCTGTGCTTTCTTCACCAAGACATTGTGTGCGTGATGTAGCTCGTGCGTTGTTAGAAACCCTGTTGTTGCGCCGAGTTTAGTCCTTTTGGCTTTGCAATTTGCCACAAGTCGGAGTAAAAGCGCAGTTATTCGTATTAGTTGCGTGTGATTCGAATACCGATCATTGATATCAATTTCAGACACAATAACGATGTGTGAAATGATTTCTTTCCGTTCTTCTAAGTCGGTATCATCAGGCGGTGGTGGTGTGCGGTCGCACGAGACTGTTTGCTTCAAAACATTAGGCCCATTCCACCATAGTTAGTTGTTGAGAAGTTCTGCAGGCCATATGCCTCTGGTAGCGAGGTTTGCAGGATTCTGCTGCGATGGTATGTGACGCCACTGTTCAGCAGGAATGATTTCGATTATTTGAGCTGTCCTATTTGCAATAAATGTTTTCCATCGACGTTGATGATCTGATAACCAAGCCAGTACGATTGAAGAATCGGTCCATCCATATATAGGCGCCTGAGGCAAGGTCAAAGCCTTGCGAACCTTGGTCATCACTTTGGTCATGGGCACTGCTGCACACAGCTCCAGTCTTGGTAGCGTGATCTGCTTGACCGGTGCCACCTTGGTTTTAGCTGTAACTAGGTTTGCCAGGATTTCACCATCCTTGCGTTGAACACGTAGATAAATTGCCAACTCGGATGAATCTGCAAAGCCATGAAGTTCGACATTCTTCTCATTCGAGTACTCCAACCACCTTGGAATACGAAGCTGTACGATGGTGTTGATATTTTGACGATATTCCATCCACTGGTTATAGAGGTCGGTTGGCAACTTCTCATCCCAATCCAGGCCTTTCACCCAGCGCTTCTGCATGCATATTTTCATTGCAACCACAACGGGAGAGAGCCAACCTATGGGATCGAATATTTTTGCGATATCCGATAACACTGCACGCTTTGTGATGACGAGTCTATGATAGTGTCTGCCGCCAGCTCGCGGTCTTGTGCGTCAATACTTTCTAAAAATCTTGCCGAGTTTGAAGACCATTTACGTAGATGAAATCCAGCCTTGAATAATATTCCGCAGAGTTCATCCTTGAGCGCTATTGCTGAGCGCACGTCAGCTGAACATGCCTTTAGATCATCGACGTAAAAGTTTTGTGTGATGACCGCTGCAGCTTCAGGAAATTTTTCGTGGTTGTCATGTGCGACTTGATGCAATGTCCTGATTCCTAAAAATGGTGCAGCTGAAGTCCCATACGTTACGGTTTTAAGGTTGTATTCCCTTGGCTGCTCGTCCGTAGAATCCTTTTATAAAATTCGTTGTAATGGACGGTCTTCAGGATGTACAAGTACCTGCCGGTACATCTTCTCTATATCGCCAGAGAATCCAATCGCGTACTTTCGGAATTTTAATATGATTTCAAACAAATCCTTTTGTATGGTCGGTCCGACCAGCAGGTTGTCGTTAAATGAGAGACCGTTTGTCGTCTTACACGACGCATGAAACACCACACGCAGTTTAGTTGTACTGCTGCTCAGTTTCAGTACTGCGTGATGCGGGAGGAAGTACATTCTATTGGGGTCGGTGTTTACAGACGCCTCCATGTGTCCCAATTGATGATACTCATCCATGAATTTGGTATACTCTTCGTGTAGCTTTGAATCATTTCTGAAGCGTCGCTCCATGGCAAAGAGCCTTTTTAACGCGGCAGTGCGAGAATCGCCGAAGGATATGTTGTCTGTCTTCAACGGAAGCCGAACAATATAGCGTCCGCTGTCATCACGTTGTACCGTTTTTTTGAAAATTTCTTCAGCTCTCTTTTCATCTTTTGTTAAATGTTGCTCTGGGACTGGGAGATCTTCCACTTCCCAAAAGCGTTGAAGCTGCTTGGTGAGATCAAAGCATGTATGCGCTATCAACATGTGCTGCTCAGTGTCGGTTGATATTTTGCCTAGTAGCACCCAGCCGAAGATCGTTTTGAGAGCAGTTGGTGACCCTGAAGGATGCGTCAATTTTTCTGATAGCCCGCACTCTGCGAATACATCGGCGCCTAGTATAATGTCAATTTTACCAGGCTTGTAGTGACATGGATCTGCAAACTCCATTTCTTTGAAGAATTCCAAGTTCTGATGAGTTACTTCATATGCGGGTAAATGTTGCGTTAGGTGCGCAAGGCAAAACGCGTCGATGTTGATATTGTTGTTATCTTGCGTTGCATTGATGCGTATGTTGACTTTGCCTCTGGTGCAACTACCATTAACAGAGCCAACTCCATACATTATTGTCTTATCATATTTGTGCTTCAAGCGCAGTCGCTGTGCACATGCTTCAGAAATCAGCGTACCTTGTGATCCAGAATCCAACAAGGCACGGCACGGTTGTAAGTTATTATATGCATCATAAACCTTCACTATTGCAGTAGGCAATAAAGTAAAAGGTCGTGAAAGTTGGTGTGTAGTATTTACACTGATGCCGGCTGCTTCCTTGAGCGGAACTGATGACATTTCTCTCTGGGTGTTTTGGGTATTTGTTGGCGTTGAAATGTGAAGCATAGTGTTATGCTTTGCATTGCATTTTCTGCTGCTGTCCTGTTGCAGGCTGATGCCCGATGATTTGGCTCCAAACAGTTAAAGCAGGCATTACTGCGTTGTACGAGCTTACGACGTTCTTCAACATCCATTTCCTTAAATTTGTTGCAATTCTACAAAAAATGTTCGCTTGAGAAGGCAGGACATGATTGAACAGTTGCTGTATATGCGCGAGCTTGGTTGCGCTTGAAATTGTTGGTTCCCTGGCTGGCGTTGTAGCTTGAACTCCGTTGCGTGTTTTCCAATTCAAACACTCTTCTCTCTAAGAACTCCAGAAACTGCTGGAATGTTGTAGCTTCGTCTGCTTTCTTCTCTCTGTACCAGAGTACCAGTGTATCGGCGTCGAGTTTTTTCTCCAAATGAAACACTAAGATTGAGTCCCAGTGCTGTACAGGCTCCTCGAGTACCTTCAATGCATTAACACTCTCATTTGTAGCATTGTAGATGCGTTTTACTTCAACAGCTGATGCAGATTTTATTCCGGGTTGGTTGAACAAAAGTTCCATGTACGCTTTTTTCACCTTGTCAGACTTGTCGAACTTTTTCTTTAATAGCTCCCAGACAATACTGTAGTTGGCATTGGTGGGTTTTAGATGCTTAATTAGTGATAGTGCTTCACCATTCATTTTTGTTTGAAAATACTCAATCTTTTCTATGTCGGAAATATTTGCTCTGTTGTGCACTAAAGTTTCGAACAAGTAACGAAATCTTATCCACTCAGTGCATTTGCTATCAAACTCTGGAATCTGGATTTGTGGCAATCGTAGTTCATTTTGAACTTGCGGTTGATGCGTAGTCTCAGTACTTGCCGTCGATGAGTTGCGGGCCATGCGCTCAATTAGACATATGACACTACAAAGCCATACACAAGATTCGGGGTCGATGTAATCAATTCAAGGTACCCCACAGAAAATTACCGTGGAAATGCTCCTAATGATGATTTATGAAGAAAACATCCCAATTGTTGAACTCGCACGTACAAGAAAAGGTAAAGGGTATTTCGAAGTCGGTCTAACCCGACTTCAGACTTCTTTACTCGTTTATTGTTGTATTTGCTTCGAATAGCGATTTGGAGGAATTGTTTTAGAGTCTACGTCTGGAGTTGTATATTTTTGGGCACATCGATTTTAATTTTGTGAGTGTGGAGTGAAATTTTCCTTGTTTGATGCCATGGCTTGTGCGTACGTTACTGAGCGGGTTGTAGATGCATTGTTTAGTTGTTAAACTGTTACCGGTGCTTCTCTTTGTCTTAGAGCTGGGAAACGTTTCACTGCAAGGGCTTTGTATACATAGCAGCTCTTATAGTTTGCCGTGTGGTTCTCGCCACAGTGAGCACAGCAAAGGTTATCAGTCTTCTGTTTAACTGAGGGGTTTTCGTGCAAAAGATTTAGGTATGACCATATTTTTGGCAATTTGAGCATTGAGCAATGCGTCTTTTGTGATAAGGTGGTTCGAAACTGACCTTACAATACAATAAGTGGCTAACTCTACAGAGAACAACGGTAGTGGTTTTTTTTTGTATTTAACTGCTGAATTTTTCTCATATGTAGAAATTCATGCCCTATTACTAAGAGTTTTTCTTTTATATCTTCTGTGTTGATTGAGTAATGCATTCCCCGAAGGAATACTTTGAAACCTCTTTCTTCTTTGGTTTTATATGTGACAACTCAGTTTTTCTTTCTTTTAAAATTTTTATGATGGGAGTATTGATTCAGCAGGCTGAGTTTTGACTTAATTATCGGGTAAAACTCTGAGTCCATATTTGCAACTCGGAAGTAGATTTAAAGATTCGATGAGAGTGTTTACGTTTTGAACATTTTGCACAAACATTGGTGGAGGCTTCGATATTCTTACCTTATCTTTTTTCTTATTTTCATCGTAATTTTCAACACGATTGTTGTTAACAGATTTTTGATTTTTTTTACCACTGTATTTATTTTTGTTTTTCTCTTTTAATTGATCTTCTTCATTATTTGTATCGTTATTGTTATCATTATGTTTTAACTCATAATCAGTTTCGACCCTTGATACTTCATATCTATTTGAATATTCACTACTTTTATTATTAATTTTTTTATTACTGCTCAACCAATGTTTATTTAATGTTGGTTGAAATTTTTGGTATTTCGCACTACTCATTTGTTTGTTTAAAGCGGATTTTATATTTCTTTTAGGACTTGGTTTCTCATTATTTTTGTTTTCTAAGCAAATTTTTTGATTTGATAACGGAGTATTTTGGTTTAAATTGTTACTGGTTTTTGCACTGTCATTTGAGTTGATGTTTGAACTTGAATATGTCGACATAATTGGTGCTTTGGTTGCTGTAGTTATTATTGTAGTTGTTGATGTTATAGTAGACATTGTAGTTGTTGATGTGCGGTTTGTAAAAGCAAATATGTTTGAAAATGAGAATGTTTGGAGTCGAACATTGTTTATTCCATGTTAATTGTTGTTGCATTTTTGTGGCTAATGATGTTGTTGATTCAATCGTTAGGAATTTGTTAGTGTTATTGCTTGTGATATTCTTGGCATTTGGATGTATAAGGACGTAACTGAATTGCGCCTTTCTACAGGTGGACTTTCATCCATATCATATGATTTTCTCGACCGGCTATTACTTTAAATTAATAATTTAGTAAAAACAAATAAACAATATATGTATATATATTGCCTGAATTTTTAAAAAATTGAAGAATATGAATAAATGTATATATACATATACATATGAATATATATATATATATATATATATATATATATATATATATATATATATATATATATATATATATATATATATGTATATATATATATATATAGATATACATGAACATGTCCAAATACAAACGAATACACATATACATATAAATATACATCACATATTCATATGCATATACATATACATGTACATATGCATATACATATGCATATATATACACATATGATATGTACATATACATATATTCATTCATGTCCATATCCATATACACATATATATATATATATATATATATATATATATATATATATATATATATATATATATATATATATATATATATATATATATATATATATATATATATATATATATATATATATATATACAGTGCACTCGCGGTAACGTGAACTAATTAAAACCAAGAGAGTTCACGTTAGCGAAAATGTTCACGTTAGCGAACGTTGAATTTCAGAACAAAAAATAGCCTTGAATTACTTTATTCAGGAGTTTAACACGTTCTAGCGTGATAGTTTTTTTATTATAGTCATTAGTAATATGAAAAACTTAAATTATAAATTCAATTTCATCAAAAAATTAAAAAAAGGGATCGTGAAAATATCAGTGGGTATGGAATTATAAAGCAATTTAAATTAGTAATAAAAATTCACAAAAAAAAAAGCAAAAAGAGATCACAAAAATATCCATAGGTGTGAAATTAAAGAGCAAACATAATTCCAAATCAAATTTATCCATTAAAGAAGCCCGTCATCTTTTTCTGCTGCTTTTTCTTCTCAAGTAGCTGGAATACTGCTTTCTCCCTTAAGCGTCTGAGTGCATTCATGTCACTTTGGTCCACCATTGCCTCTCCTGCCCATTGCAAGCCCTTGTCAAAGATTTCAATTGCCTCACTTGCGGTAATTTTCTTTACAGGATTATCAGCAAAGCAATCATCGTCATCACTTTCTTCGTTTTGATCAATTTCAATGATTTCGCTGGAGTTATCTTCACAATGATCGTTATTCCACTCTTGAACAATTGGCAATGTAAACTCAACCTAGAAAAGAGTTAGAAAAACAATTTAATTATGATTTTACAGTGTTTCCTAAAATGCCTACCTGAGGACTCAAATCCTGAAGGAGATCCATTGAAATTCTCATTAAAGAGTTTATTTCTCCATCCCATTTCTCTTTCAAGGTACTTAAGGGAATGTTCCATTCAGGGTCCTCCTGGATTTCCGTTAAAGTCAAAACATTATTCCAGCAATTGGCAAGAGTTGTTGGGCTGACCCGATCCCATGAGACAGATAAAAGAGTTACAGCATCTTTCAATGTTACATTAGTCATTGATTCTAACAGATCTCAATTTTTTGCCGATATTGAAGCCAATAAACTGTTTCTGTAATGTAACTTTGTTATTTTAATAGCATTTTGGTCCATCGGTTGAATGAGAGGAGTGACATTCGGTGGCATAAACATGGCAATTATATTTCCATCATCTGTTTTTAACTCTGTTTCGCTTGGATGAGAGGGAGCGTTGTCAAGAAGAAGTAGTGCCTTCATTGGTAAGTTGTTCTTCTCTAGAAACAGTTTTACCTGTTTAAAGTTAGAATGTTTTATAAGTTTTTTAAATCAAAGAAACCAATGCTTAAAAATGGCAGACGTCATCCAGGCTGATTTGGAGTTCTGATAATCCGTACGACAATTGAAGTTTTTAAAACTGCGTGGATTTTTTGCCTTACCGATCACCAATAGTTTTAGTTTATGCGCTCCAGATGCATTTGCACAACACAGGAACGTTATACGCTGTTTTTCTGTCTTTGCACCAGGAGCTGTTTTCTCCTGCGATGACATTGGTCAATTATAGGCCAATTCCTGTTACGCATACGGATGAACCAATGATATAGACTTTTTTCCATAGCAGCAAATTCTGACGTCTTAAGAGTTTGTCTCTTCCCCGTTCCTTGGTATGTGTTATTTACACATGTCAAAATCGATTCTTTTTTTTTTTGATACTGCATATTGTTGACTTAGCGACATTGTATTTTTTTGCCAAGATAGTTACACTTGTTCCATTTTTTAAACTGTCTAAAATGTCTGCTTTGTCATTTAACTGCAAACAAATTGGTTTTTTAACACTCATGTCGATAAAATCACCACACCGCGCAAGAAGAAAACGTTAAATGAACTAAGACGAAGTCATACATTAAGAATTTGTAGATCATAGACACACATATTTCAATGTACGGGGACTCCCCGAACTTTTAATATCAAATTTCATGTATTGCAGTGTTGTTG
>OV050032.1:147557492-147644022 GCA_920105625.2 Clusia tigrina
AATTTTAACTGCGGTTCCACAGACCATTTGCGAAAGGACTGTAAAACTGACGCTAAATGTTTTAAGTGCAATGAAAGCGGACACATTTCAAAAAACTGCCCAAAAGCTTCGAAAAGTGTCCAAGTTATTAGAAACAGTAAACGGTGTAAAATTGTTAATCTCAACAACGTCGAAATCGATTGCTAGTGGACACGGGCTCGGATGTGACTATAGTTAAGAACAGTGTTTTTAAGAGACTAAAGCATGTTGATTTGCAGAAATGTTACTCAGTGCTACGTAGACTGGGGAATAATAAAACTATATCATTAGGGGCGTTCGTAGGCTATGTTCGTGTCGATGGTGTTAACGCTCAGCATAAATTTATAGTTGTGCCAGACCACGCAGTACTCTGGACGAAAACGGTTTCACTTAAAAGGCAAACGCAAGCGTTGAAGAATGGCTGAAAAATGGCATTGTACGCTAATCAACATCCAATTTCGCTAGTAGGGTGGTCATCGTCAAAAACAAAGACGGCGCATATAGAGTTTGTGTAGATTTTCGGCAATTAAATAGCATGGTACTCAAATACTGTTTCCCAGTACCGCTTATCGATGATGTGCTCGATAAACACCAAGCAGTAAAAGTGTTCGCTGTCGTGGACCCTGAGAACAGTTTTTTCCATTTACCTGTTGACGAGTCAAGACGTAAATTCTCTGCGTTTATAACAAGACAGGGCTTATACGAATTTAACAAAGACCCGTTCGGATTTTGCAATTCTCCTGCTGCGTTTATACGATATGTTAGTTATGTGTTCCATGATCTTGTTGCTCAACAAGTAATGCAGTTATATATGGATGATATAATCATCTTCGCACAAACGACGGACGAATGTATACAGCCAAATATAATTTGAATATAAAATGGAAGAAATGTCATTTTTTGAAAAACAAAATTAGCGATACAATTATGTCCGTGTTGGAGCAGGAGTTGATAGAAAGCTTTGATTTTGAGAGACAAAAATTACGCTAAGAAGCAAAAGAACAAATACAGAAGGCTCAAGATGTTTATAAGAAGAATTATGACAAAAAACGTAAAGCCGAGCATATATACTCGTATATAGCCTTTTTGCCATTTTTAAAGATAAAGAGTATACAAAAGGGCGCCAACATTATCTCTCTATCGGGGGATAAGAAAAGGTTACCTAGGCATCTAACTAAACCTGTATTAAAAGGAAAAACTATAAAGTTTAGAAAAACATTTTTATCATTATTGTAATAATTTTTTCCATCCACATTCTTTAGAAATATATATATGTATATATGAGTATCTAAATTTTATTCACATTGCGATATACATTCCAATTTATCAACTTGCTATTTATTATAGTACCTCCAACTTTAAGAGCATTACCACATAATGGCCAAGTAACTGCACGAAAGGGCAGTACAGTAACTTTGGAATGCAAAGCATCCGGAAACCCAGTTCCTACAATATATTGGTTCAAAAAGGATGTTTTTTCCGGACCAGCCCACTTATCGGATAGCTCGACTTTAATTTTGGAGAATGTTGACAGACATCATGCTGGAATTTACCAATGTTCTGCAGACAACGGCGTTAAGGAACGAGTTTCCATGGATATACAATTAACTATCTTATGTAAGTACATTAAATGACCCCAATACTTGTCATAATATAAGAATGTAAAAAATACCTACCAGTGTTAGGTTTAGCTTAGTTGATTAAATGGAATTTTTAAATTTTAAATGATTTAAACCATCTAAACCATCACATATAAAATATTTCATTTGAGTTATGGAAAACGTTAAATAATTTTTATTTAATCTTGGTTTCTCTCGTCCACCATCATATACAAAATACTTCAATTTAGTTATGGAAAACGTTAAATCATTTTCACTTAATATTGTCTTCTCTCGTCATAGTGTGTACTAGTCACAGTTATTTCGGGGTCATTATTCCAAGAAAAAAAATGGCAAGTAACCGTTTGTTCCACAGAAGTGTTTCTTTCATCTGGATATGCTTATACAACTGGGTGCGCCATTAGTTCGTTTTTCACCGAAGCGCATGGGTGAATTCTTTTTTTCTGTTTTCAGGAGGGAGGGCAAATCTTCAAAGAGACACGAGGGGTACGTACCATCCAAGAGTGTTGAATTGGTACTCACTAAAACCAACTCCCTAACCTAAAAGTTACGCTAAGCCAACAATTGGATGGTAGCGACTTATGAAGAGTAATATCGAAAAGGAACTACTCACTGTTTAAAACTCACAAAAAAGTTCCAGCAGATTAGTGACAGATGACTTTCCAGATAGGAACCGATTGCTAATATAATCAGCGAAAAGATCAGAAATCACCACTGGAGACTTTGTCATTATACTTTATCGAAGACAGGAGCGAAGTAGTTTTACGTTTTGAATTTATAAAATTACAGTTATCGAATGGTTTATTTATTAAATTCTCTTATAATAAGACTACCAATTACTATTCAAATCTTTAATCTTATAGCAATATTAAGCCGCAGCCAGTGTATTGGAGTTATTAAGTAACTAAAGTAAAGTATTTAAATATTTAGGTATAACAATTAAATCAAGTGACAATAATTCAATTAAATAAATTCAGTCGTAGGCGATCTGTGTTTTTGCCAATGGCGTCTGAACTAACTTTTTTCATTTAGTAGGTTTTCAATGTCCATGGTAGTTCTCCGGACACCATGCGATAGGAATGAATGGTAATTTAGGAGGAGTTGCATTTACAGCTGCTGATACAAGAACGGAATTTATATTTTGAAGAGTTGCTTTGATTTCGTCTTCACATTTTAAACGTGGTGAGATATTTATATGACAGCTTACATATTTTCGATACTTGAGCCAGTTAATTCTTGAAGAGGTTAAGTAATGAGACTCGTAAACTGTAGCTTTTTTAAATAATTGAATAGTTACCGGTGAAAGATCAGAAGATAAATCAAGGCATGACCCCGATATAAACAAATTTTATTTACTACCTTTTATTATCCCAAAGTCAATAAGATCTGGGATTTTGCCGAGGATATGTAGGACAATATGTTGCATGGCCAGAGGACACGAAATTAAGTTTGCAGCGACGATTCATAAGAGCAGAGAATAATTGCTTACCTTTGGGATTAAACCCCCTGGAACCCCAGAAATTGTGCTTCGCATTAAAATCTCCAGCTACTACAAATTTCTTCCGAAGCATTCTAAAAACTTCATTAAACTACAGGTCAGTAACAGGAAATCTAGGGGAACAGTAATCCGCACTTAAGATGATGTTTTCCTCAAGAAATTGAATTTCTATATTAGTAGCTTGTATGTAATCTTTTTCGCAACCATGAAAAGCATAATGTTTAATTCGATTTATTATTAATATCCCAGTACCACCATGGGCCTTCCCAGAAGAATGATCCGTCATATGCAGCTTATAACCAGGAATGGAAAAGTTTAATTTGTTTGTAAGATGAGTTTCCGACAGAAGCATTACATCACTTTTATTGGATGACTAAAAGTTGTCTAATTCCAATTTAAGCTGGCGGATACCATTGGCATTCCAGTGACAAATAGAAATGAAGTAAATTTTTTGGAAATGAAAATTTGCATCTTTTGGTTTTGCATTTTTATGACCTCTTGAACCATATTTTGGATTGTGGTCATGAACAGTGTTAAACATTGAGTGAGGCTCATTATATAAATAATTTGTTTCGATTACAAGGATGGATATACAAGGGAGTGAAATTCCTTGCTCTTCTTGCAGGAGCATTAAAGTTGAGAATACCAAGCGAAAAACTTAAGCAGACTTCTACTGGTTTTAAGATGGCTCACATAAGACGAAAGTTGACAATTCGAGTTCCATGTAAATTAACGTAGACAAAAAAATAAAAACCGGGTTTGAACTGATTCAATATCATTAGAGAAACAGGCATATCTAGGACACCAAGCAACACGTGTTCTAAAGATGGCGTACCAAGTGTAGCAATATGTAAATTGTAGAGTTTATAAGCGATATGTAAATAGTTACTCTTATATGTTTTAAGTTACTTTTTAGTTTTAAGCGTATTTATTTTATTACATCTGGTCACCGTGTGTAATTTTGTTGTTTTAGATCAATATAGTTACACTCAAACGATGTGTGTGGCAGAAGAAAATGATCGGTTGAGGAGAACAGTTGTGTGAAGTCTTTGCCAAAATTTCAGAAGTGGGATTAGCCAAAAAGAAAAATTTTTCAAAAATTAAAAATTTAAGTGACACTAGAATTCAGAGGGGAAGGATAGGAAATGTGCAAACAAGGAATAATAAAGTGCCTGTGAGCGAAGTACTGAAAAAAAAACAGTGAAACAAAAATATCGTTGACTATACTATGGAGGTGGACGGCAATATATATACAACAGTGCAGCTGCGTCAGTGGCTTCGCTATTTGGGCATGCATCATGAACGAAGAGTGCTTTGTTTTTGCCCCTAAGTGACTGGCCAGTAGAGTAATGCGATGATGGCAAAGCAGACGACACTGACGGAGCAAATGATACTATACAAAGCGAAGCCTTAAGTGATCATGAAGGCCTGCAGGAGCAGAAGGTGGAGGTGAAACAAAAGAGAGCGAAAACGACCATGATAGAAATGAAAAAGAAAGCGATAAGGATAGAAACAAGAATGAGTGCAACGACAATAATACCAAAATAAAAAAATTTCAGATAATATTGGAAAATGAAACTAACAAACCGAGAGTCACGAAGGATAGAACAATTATGATTGACAAACGAGAGGAGACGGTGAACAATGAGAGAACAAAACAAAATGATGCAGTAAGTGTAGTTGAAAAAGATCGAAATTTAAATGAAAGAGAAATAAATTTGTTGCGACGAGAAAAAAATTGATGGCTAAGGAATAGAAATTTTGAAGAAGGAGTTACAAATAAAAAACTATAAAGAGAAGATACCGGTTGCTGCTTCGAAGATGTTACGGACTCAAAATATTCGTTTGGTTTTTTACCGATATGTTGCCTGATTATGTTGACGGAGTTTCGTTTGATGATTGGGCAGAACAGTTGAAAAATGTTGCTAATGTTTACGGACGCATATAATAAAAAAAACTTATACGAAAAGCGCAGAAGGGGCTATATACAAAACCAAATTTCTTAACAGAAAAATTGAACACTCTTATTAACCAAATTCGAGATACGAGTATATTTGGTTCAAAAGACAGCAAAATTGTATTTCGTCGCAAATTTGAGGCCCGCCAGTGGCAAAACAATGAAGATTTTGCAGAGTACTATAACGACAAAATCATTTTGGGAAATAAGATGGTAATTGCGGATAGCGAAATTGTCCATTAATTGATTGAAGGCATTCCGAATGAAAATCTACGTACGCAGGCCAAAATACTGTGTTTTGGAAATACAGTCCAGCTGTTGCAATCCATTGCAAATATTTCTTTAAAAAATCTGTTGACATAAGAGCAGTATGACCCAGTTGCAGATACATCAAAGAAGTAGGCAGAAAAATTAAAATGCTACAATTGCAATTCTTTTGTACATCTTGCTGCTGACTGTAGAAAGCTCAAGAGGGTGTATGGTGCTAGTTACGTCTGTGGGAGTGTGGAGCATCGAGCTGCTGTTTGTCCAAAACGAAAAGGATCAGTCTATTTGCTAGAAAACAATGAGTATGTGGTATATGAGTATTTAAATTACTACATAAATGATAAAGGTGTAACAGAAGTACCGCGGCAGAGTCTAATTGACACGGAGAGCCCAATCAGTTTTATAAACAGATAAATTAAAATAATTTTCTGATATTGATATTATTCTTTGTGGAATTAATAATAGTAAACTAAAAATTATTGGTTCTATTTTGTGCTATGCGAATTTTAAAAAAGAAGAATTACACTGAATTTAATGGTTATTGCTGACATTTCAATGAGTTTTGATGTCGTTTTAGGCAGAGATTTTTGGAGGGCAAGTAACTTTAAAATTGCTTCTGAACTTGAAATGGGAGTCGACATTGTTAAAAAAATTTATAAAAAATATGAGTGAAAGTGAAGTTTTTGGAAAATTTTGATAAAAATTATAAGAATTTTAACATAGATGAAACTTTTAAAGAAATCAATGTTAACGATAAAAATGTTAGATTTGAAGAAACCTGTAATGATAAAGTTATAGTAAATGATAACAAAAAGTTGGAAAAAAGAAAATAGAATGTTTCGTTAAAAGTTTTGAAAATGAGAATACAGTGATCATTTTGAGAAAATGCTTTTACTTATTAATCATAATGAACCTAAGGAACCGAATTTAAATGTTTGTAAAAAAGTAAGCTTTGGAACAAAAAGCATGTTGTAAACAATTTTTGAAACGTGTTATCTGAAGCCTGAACGTCCTGAAGAACCGTGAATTGAAAGTAAAATGAAGTTGGTAGTAGAAAATGAAAAACCATTTAGTCGTAATCTAAGACGAGTGTCATATGCGGAGAAAACGGAATTGCAAAAGTCGTTAGATGAATATTTTGGTAAAGGCATTATACGAGTGAGCGATTCCTCTTATTGATGACTTGTTAGACAGGCTCGCGAACAAAAAGATTTTTACGAAGTTAGATTTGAAAAATGGATTCTTCCATGTATTTATGCACCCAGAATCAGTAAAATATACATCTTTTACGACTCCTTTAGGATAATTTGAGTTTTTAAGAATGCCGATTGTTTTGAAAAATGCGCCGTCAGTTTTTTTTACATGGTGAAACAAAGTAAGGTAATAATTTATTTAGATGATATAATGGTAGCCCCAACAAATGTTGAAGAACATTTTGAAATTGTAAGCGATGTTTTCAAGCGATTGGTTCAAAATAAGCTTTGGCTCAGGTTAGACAAACGTGAGTTTTGCAGTCAAAAGTACAGTATCTTGTGTATACTATGGCAGGTGACGGTATACAAGCGGACGACACTGGTCTACAAGCGAAACAAAATTTTCCGATTCCAGATAGACCTCATGCAGTTCAAAGTTTTTTAGGTTTGTGTTCCGCAGATTCGTAGAAAATCTTTCTGTGATAGCCAAACCTTTGTATAATTTAATTAAAAAAGAAAGCAAATTTTGTTTTGGTCCGGTTGAACTAGAAGCTTTTGAAACTTTAAAACAAAAGTTGATAGATGCTCCTATATTAGCACTATAATATCCAAGTGATATTACAGAATTGCATTGTGATGCAAATTCGGTAGGTTTTGGAGCAATATTGTTGCAGAAAAAGAAAGACAAAAAGTGGCATCCATGTTTTATTTTTCTAAATGTACTTGAGTCAAAGTACAATAGTTTTGAACTAGAGACACGGGCTATTGGGTATGCGTTGCAACGTTTTCAAGTTTACCTTCAAGGAAAAAAACTCAAAATAGTTACGGACTGTAATTTATTGACGTTGACGTTGAATAAAACGGAGTTAATCCAAGAATAGCAAGATTCCAATTCATATTCATAATTCTGTAGCTCAAGGGCATTAGAGCTACAGAGTTATGAATATGAATTGGAACACCGGGCAGGCAAAAGTATGCTGCCTGTCGAAGCGTTCGTTAACCAATAGTTTTGTTTTAGAAGCTAATACTTTTGAAGAAAATTTGATTATTTGTCAAAACAAAGATAGAAAGTTGTACGAAATTAGAAAGAAATTAGAAATAACTGAAGATAGTCTTTATGAAATGCGTAATGGTATTCTATATAGATGGAGTGAAAAAGGATTGGTTATGTTTTGTGTACCTGAATATATGGAAGGTCACGTTATGTATAAATACCATGATGAAATGGTCCACATGGGTATAGACAAAACGATTGAATTGATAATAAAAAGTTATTGGTTCCCTAGAATGAGGGAAGAAGTAGGTATTCACATCAAAAATTGTTTAAAATGTAGTATTTTATTCTAAAAATGGCAAAGCAGAGGGACTTCTCCACAATATTCGGAAACAAAATGTTCCATTAGAAGTTTTACATATAGATCATTATGGACCGGTACACAACTCTCGGTCGAAAAAGCATATTTTCGTAATTGCTGATGCGTGCACTAAATTTGTTAGATTGTAACAAAAACGAAAAGCACGAAAGAGGTGATTGAAGCTCTTGAAGATTATTTTAGAGCATATAGTCGTCCAAAGTGTATAGTATCGGATAGAGGAAGCTGTTATACGTCAAATGATTTTAAGCAATTTTTGGAAAGTTGTCATGTACAACACATAATGATAGCTACAGATTCTCCAAAGCTAATGGACAAGTAGAGAGAGTAAATAGAAGTTTAGGTCCGATGATAGCAAAGTTAGTTAAACCAAATGAGGGCATTTATTGCGACACAGTTATAGAAAAGGAGAAGTGCTCCCCAAATAATACATTCCATAGAACGATAGGTGAGTACCCAAGTGTTTTGTTTTTTGGAATACAGCAAAAAGGCATATTGATAGATTCATTAAAGGAAAGTTTGATTGAAGTTGAACAAGGTACAGTTAAAAAAAATGTTCTAGAAGTTAGAGAGCACCAAATCAAAAACTTCGGGAATTCAATAAATAGTGTGTAGATAAAAAAACGTCGAGAAGCAATAAAATATGTAGTAGGAGACTATGTTGTAAAGTTAAAAAAAATTTTACGCAATGATCGATATTTACTTGAAGATGTGGAACGCTTTACAAAGGTGTCCGGGAAGCAGAGAATTTAAAGCCATGGTTTAAATGACATAAGATATCAGATAACTCGGCTTAATTTATGTAAGATGAGGAGATCACATTGTCAGGACGGCCGAATTGTAGCAATATGTATAGTTTGTAAGCGATATGTAAATAGTAGTTACTCTTATATCTTTTAAGTTACTCTTTAGTTTTAAGCGTATTTATTTAATTACATCTGGTCACCTTTTGTAATTTTTTTGTTTTAGATCAATATAGTTACACTCAAACAATGTGTGTGGCAGAATAAAATGATCGGTTGAGCAGAACGGCTGTGTCGAGTATTTGATAAGCAAGGAAGTTTTTTCTATTATTTCAGCAACGTAACTTAAGCAATATATATTTAGATACGTTTTTATTATTACAACTAGTACAAGCAATACAAACTAAGGTATTAACAAGAAATTTTTGCAGTATAAATTCAAAAAAGAATAAAAAATCAGGTGGATTTTATATACTATATAAATATATTATACACAGCTGCTGCTGGTTTCCCATTAGATCTGTAACTATTTTGCTTTTATGCCGTCGACGCAGTGCAGTCATCTGGAGTAGGCTTGATGCTTCAACGTTGACATGACATTTTAATCGCTGTTTGTGAGCCATGGCAAATTCTTTCGCCACGTTAATAATGGTTGCCAAGCCAAGGCCACGATGGAGGTCACAATGTCTCACGTAGTATGGAGCATTAACAATCGCAATACCTTGTTTTGAAGTATTTGGAGAGTATTAATATATTTTTCACTGGCACATCCCCAAACTTGTATGCCATAAGTTCAGACCGGCTTCAAGATTTGTCTATATATCAATAGTTTGTTATGGGTTGAAAGCGTAGAGGTGTCTGCCAATGAGCTAATATAATTTGTTTACTTTTAAGTCGAGTTCTTCCTGTTTTTTATTGACGGGTGCCTTCCAGCGTAGCTTGGCGTCAAGCGTAATATCAAGATATTTAGCTTCGTTAACGTAGGGTATAGTGACTGCATTTATATAAACGGGCTTGTGTGGTATGCTTCTTAAAGAAAATACTATATGCACAGACTTAGCGTTATTAAGTTTAAGGTGCCATTTTTTGGTCCATGATACCAGAGAATTCACAGCTGATTGCAATTTTATCTTGCAGCTTCGATTGATTTGTCTAAAAGAGCAGTATCGTCTGCAAATGTTGCGGTTGATTCTAGACAGGCAAATCATGTGTATATAATAAATACAAAATGGGGCCTAGGATACTACCTTGAGGTACACCTGCATTTATTCTTTGCAAGGCTGAACAAGCATTTTCATATTTTACACGAAAGTATCTATCGTCAAGATAAGATGCTAGAATCTCGCAATATTTCCTTGCCAGAAATGTCTTCAGCTTTTGTGTCAGTCCTAAATGCCATACCTTGTCAAATGCTTGTGACACATCAAGGAACACAGCGGAGCATACTTGCTTCTCTTCCAGAGCATCTTCAATGGAACTTACAACCCTGTGACCTTGATCGATAGTGGAGTGATTTTTGTGAAAAACAAATTGATTGGGATCAGGTTTTTACTTTCAATTATCGGTTATAGACGTGTGCACAACAATTTTTCGAATAGTTTTGATAACATTGGCAATAAAGATAGTTGCCTATATGAGGATACATCATTGGGTGATTTTCCAGGTTTGAGAATCATTATTACCTCTGCCGTCTTCCAGTAGATAGGCACATATTTTAAGTTAAATAGGACAAATAAATAACGCTCTTGTAGGGCAAATTTCGAAGAACTTCAGCCGTTATAATGTCAAAACCTGGCGGTTTTTTTTAATTTCATCATCACCTTCTATCTATTTCATACTTATTGCTAATTCACCAGAACCTTTGTTTGGAGTAAAAGTTTTCCGTAGGTGCACAGCAAAGAGGTTTGCTTTTTGTGTGCATGTTTTTGCCCATTGCTTATTTTAATTGCAGCGCTATGATTCACAGGTCGGTTGATGGTTTTTGCTCCCTTCCATAGGGACTAGTCCGTGCCTTTATCTGCTGACAGCCCTTTCAGGAATCGATTAAATGCATCATTATGTAACGACTCGTTTTCGCCGGGGTAAGCTCGCCGGATTTCCAGGAGTCGTTTACAGAAAATCTCTAAAGTATTCAAAGCTTATTTACGTTGATTTAATTATTTTATTTATTTATTAATTTAAAAAAAAAGGCTAACTACTTGATACAATTATTTTTACTAAACTTAAATACGGACACAGTTGAACTATATGTCCCCCTAGCTTCTGTAGCGTTGGTCAGTGTGGGTTTCTAGCAGAGAATCGATTATAAACCATAATCTCCTCTAGATTCCCCTAGCTTCTGTAGCGTTTGTCAGTGTGGGTTTCCAGCAGAGAATCGATTATAAACCATAATCTCCTCTAGATTCCCCTAGCTACTGTAGCGTTTGTCAGTGTGGGTTTCTAGCAGAGAATCGATTATAAACCATAATCTCCTCTAGATTCCCCTAGCTTCTGTTGCGTTTGTCAGTGTGTATAGCTCTGTTTAGTACGATGCGTCTGGTCTGCCTGATGCCGAAATAAAGAAACAGCGTCTTGTCTGCCTGATGCCGAATGAAGGAAAGAGCGTCTTGTCTGCCTGATGCCGAATGAAAGAAAGAGCCTCTTGTCTGCCTGATGCCGAATGAAAGAAAGAGGCTGGGTTGCCAGTTGCTCCTGCTTTTATGCTTTGTCCGGCCTGTTGGTGTGCTTAGCGATCGGTCTGTCGTGTTCCACTTTGTGCTTGGCCTTCGTTTTTGGGTGTTGTTAGTGGGCTATTTTCCCAACTAATGCAGTCGGCAACTTCTGTCGCGATCTCTTGTAAATCTAACATTGCGTTAGGCACTGTTGTTGTAAATTCATATCAGTGCTTTGGGCACTGTTGTTGTAAATTCATATCAGTGCGTTGGGCACTATGGTTGTACATTCATATTATTTTAACTGTGGTCAGCCGGTTGCACAATTGTTTGTGTGATATTCTCCTGTGTTATCTTGCGTTGTTGACTTCGTTGCATGTTTTTCGTCGCTTATCACAGGGTTCCACTGTCTGACTTAATTGTGGCTGTGTCTTCTGTCCTCCCAATGCAGAGTATAACACTTGTTGTTGGTAGCATTACTATGGTGGGAGGTGTCTTAGACTCACTTGTATGATGGCTGCTGCACTAAATATGATGGCGGTTGTGTGTGTGGTTTTAGCAATGAAAGTGGGAGGTGCCAAATTCTTAGGACTATTAACGTATATATTTTAGGGTTGGTTGTTTAAGCACTTGGCCCCTATTTTAAATATACACGTTTGGGGCGTTATGGCAAAACTAAATATGTAGGGGCAAAATTTACGCCTAAAATTTGCTCCTCACATGTCCTCCCTACTTTGCGGCCGATGGAAAATGGTCACCTTACCCTGCCAGAGGGTGATGATTTTGCATGATCCTCGCTGGAATCGGATTCCTTTCCGTTGTATACACTGTTCTCGTCAGATGCGTTTGTTAATTCCCGTATGCTGCGCTGCCACCTGGCGCGCAGAATGGTTTCAGCTCGCTAATATGCGCCGTCTTTGTCTCCTTGCTTCCCTCACGTTTCATCTTGACAATGACTGGGGAGATGAAGGTGTCTCTATCCGGTATGGCCCATCGTAGCGTGGGGCGAACTTGGCGGCGAAGTGGTCAATGGCTTTGGACAAATGGTGCTGTTTTGCTAACACCAATTGTCCAACTTCTGGTTTCCAGGGCCTTCGTCGTAGGTTATAATGGCGCCGTTGATCTTGAGCCGCTCGCTCCAGATTCCTTGTCACTAATGTGTATGCTTCCTTGAGGAGGTCGGCTCTATCGTTGGGTGTTTGTTTCCGTTGTCCTGTTCCTGGGGTGGTTTCATCGTACAACGCTCCTGGGCGTCGTGGCTCCCGTCCTTGTATCAAGAACGCGGGGCTATAGCCAGTTGTCTCTGATACGCTGGTATTGATGGCCAGCGTCAACTCAGGCAATAGGTCATCCCACATTTGTTGATGTTTACCGGCGTATTGGGCGATCATTGTCTTCACTGTGCGGTTGGCGCGTTCGGCGGCACTTTCCTGTGGTGTGTACGGTGCAATAAACTAGTTCTTGATACTGTAGTCTTCGACAAAGCGCTGAAAGGACTTGCTTGTAAACTGTGAACCGTTGTCCGTCACTAAGACCTTAGGAACTCCGAAACGGGCTAAGATGCGCTCCCGAAAGGCCCGTTGTAGAGTCTCGGTGGTGGCCTTCCGAAGAGGCGCCATCTCTGTCCATTTTGAGAACTTATCATGGAAAACTAGTACCATTGTATTTCCATGCTTTGAGCGGGGTAGAGGCCCAACAAAATCCGCGCACAATATGGCCCACGGCTCCAGGGGTATTTGCGTCAGCATTTCTCCAGCAGGTTGTTGTTGGCTGGGCTTGTACTTCTGGCATAGTGTGCACTGACGAACGTAGCGGCTGGTGTCCCGGAACAGTCCTGGCCAGTAGTACCTATTTGCAACTCGGGCTATCGTTTTCCGGATGCCTAGGTGTCCTGCGGTTGGCGCATCGTGGTTCTCTTGCAAAATGCGTACCCTCGGAGGCCTAGGTACGCACAGCTTCCATGGTGTACAGTCCTCATCACCCGTGCGATTTGGTATTTGGCTATACAGCTGCCCGTTTTCCAGTGTTGGCAAGTATTTCTCCTTTTCGCTTGAGCCACCACTTGCAATTTTGCTCTGCTTGGTCCTGCACAGTGACAGTGCATGCAGCCTCGACCGGTTGTCTTGATAGTGCGTCTGCCAGTACATTTAGTTTTCCTTTGCGGTATTGTACCTCGAATGAATGCTGCTGAAGTTCTAGCGCCCACCGTGCTATGCGTCCTGAAGGGCTCTCGATGGAATTTAGCCACTTCAGCGATAGGTGGTCGGTGATCACGGTAAAGTGGTAGCCCTCCAGATATGGCCGTATTTTCCGGATGCCCCATATTATGGCTAGACACTCCTTCTCAGTTGGGGAGTAGTTTAGTTCAGCTCCATTCAGGTGTCTGCTAGCGTACGCTATTACTCGCTCCGCCCCCTCGATCTCCTGCGTAAGCACTGCTCCCAACCCGTAGTCACTGGCATCGGTCTGGAGCGTGAACTTCTGGTTAAAGTCTGGGCAGGCGAGGATCGGAGCTTCCGTCAATCGTTGTTTCAGTAATTCAAACGCCTCCTGTTGTTCGGTACCCCATCGGAAATGTTTTCCTTTCTTTAGCAGCGCCGTTAAAGGGTGTACTGCTTTTGCAATGTCGGGTACAAAACGGCGGTACCAAGATGCGATGCCCAAGCAGCGGCGTAGCTGTCGTATGTTCTCTGGTAGTTGCAGCTCCCGTATGGCAGCGATTTTATCTGGGTCAGTATGTATTCCTTTGTCGCTGACCACGTGTCCCAGATATTTTAGTTCCTTCCGAAAGAATGCACACTTCTCCAGATTTAGTTTTAAATTTGCCTACCTCAACCGTCGGAACACCTCTTGCAGGTTTCTCATGTGTTCTTCTAGGTCTCTCCCTGTGACAATAATGTCATCAAGGTAGGCAAACGTGTGTGGCTCCATGTCGTGGCCAATAACTTGGTCCAGTGCTCTTTGAAACGTTGCTGGTGCGGAGTGTAGCCCGAAAGGCATAACACGCCACTGGAAGAGGCCTCTGCCGGGTACCGTGAATGCGGTATACTGCTTGCTGTGCTCCTCCATTGGTATCTGCCAATACCCGTTCTTCAGATCGAGACTACTGATGTATGTAGCCTCACGCAGTCGGTCTAAGATATGTTGGATTCGCGGCAGTGGGTATGCGTCGAGTATGGACCTGGCGTTGAGTTGCCGATAATCGATGCACAGACGCCATTTCCCATCCCGTTTCCTTACTAGCACAATGGGTGCGCTGTGGGGGCTATGCGAGGGTTCGATACAGCCTTTAGCTATTAATTCGTCCACTTCCGCGCCAATGATTTCTTGCTGCGCTGGATTTTTCGAGTAGTATCGTTGCTTGATGGGTCGGTCATCGCGCATCACTATTTTGTGGCCTGTGATATTGGTCACGTTTGGCCCGTCTGTGAATTTAGCCAACTCTAAGGCCAGAAACAGTTTTGTCTTTGATTCGTCCGTAGAGGCTTCATGTCGTATGGTTGTGCACGATGCGGTAACTTGTGATTGCACACCATCCGTCTTGGGGCCTAGCTGGATTTCCTGGCCTCCACATGTCATGGATAGGCCTTGCTGTGTCATGAAGTCCAGGCCGAGCAGTAAGTCGTCGGTGGAGTCGGGCATGCTAAGTAGCTCCAGCTGACATACCTTTCCTCCAAGCTTGACACACGTCATAAACGCTTGAGTAATATCTCTTGTTCGACCATCCGCCATCCGTGCTCTAGTGTATGTAGAGTTTACTCTACCGGTGGTAGCACCTAAATGGGAAATGAGTCGCTCGCTGATGAAACTCCTTGTGGCGCCTGTGTCTAGTGTGGCCGTGATGTTGTCTGTGCCAATGGTGACGGCGGCATAGATACGCTGTCCATCGTAGCGTAGTGCACTTACTGCGTTTGAGGCTTGTTGTCCGTGGGCTGCTCCATGCCTCGTTGCTGGCGGCAGCCCCGCTCGTTTCCCCCTACCGTCCTACAGCATTCAACTGTTCTAGTTCCTCTCCTACCGCACTCCCAACAGAAAAGTACTTGGGCATTGCGGCAGTGTCGCGCTATGTGATCAGACTGACCACATCTTCTGCATTCTGTTCGTGGATTTATAGGTACCACCTTGTTGGTACAGTTGGCCGGTGCTACTTGTCGGTTTCTGGTTTCGCATGGGGACATGCGCTCGACCCGTGGTTGTATCTCGTGGCGTGTTGGTGGTGGTCGTGGTGGCGGTGGTGGTGGTCGTGCTGCTCGTGAAGTTTCGCTGTCACCACGTATGCCCTCGAGGTCTTCCGCCATTTCCACCAGTTCTTCCAGCGTATCGAAATCCTTTCGCCGGACATACCACTGGTATTCCTCTAGGCTGTTGCGAAAGATTCGTTCTAATTTCTGGGCCTCCGTGTATCCTGCGTGACGCATTAGGTTTTGAAGTTCTACCACGTACTGTTTGAAGTGTTCACGTGGGTTTTGCCGTCGTTGGCGAATTTCATCCTCCAGCTTTTCGAAGTACCTGGTGGGTAGGAAAAACTTCAAGAAGTCCTTTTTGAATAAAGCCCAATCAACCCATGCTCGGTTGTTGTTTCTATACCAGAGCAGAGCACGCTCCTTTAGGAGTTCTGGCATAGTTCGAGGCAGCATGTGCTTGTTTAGTCCATAGACTTCCGATAATTCTTCCACTCGCTCTATGAAAGCTATCGGGTCATGCCCTCCATCATATTTCAAGGACCATTTCCTAACGTGGTCGATGACTGCCGAGTAGATGGCTATCCCGCTTCGCGAGATTTCGGGGACTACTGTCTGGAACGCGGTATCATATACAGCTGGAACATTTCCGGCTGCCCATAGGGTATCTTTCTTCGTGGCTGTCTATACTCCGGGGCTTATAGGTCGCTCTGCGCGGGGGCTAGCTCTCAAGTGTGAACTGGGTCCAGGCGACAAACTCCTCGTGAGTCGGGCCTGTAGCTCTGCCAGCCGAACCTCCTGGTCTAGAGTCATCTCTGTATCGGTGATGAACTCCGCAAGTCTCTTTCGTAGCTCTTCCACTGTACCCGTGGCCTCTAGGACAAACTCGACACAACAGACTACCAGTTGGTCTTTTCGCACGGTGTACACCCAACTCGTCTTTCCCATCCTGTGTCAGACTCTGGTGATGGGACGTGGGTTGGATATATAGCTTTGTTGAATTTACTCTCTTTATTCTGAGAGTCCCTGCTCGGGCGCCACTGTAACGACTCGTTTTCGCCGGGGTAAGCTCGCCGGATTTCCAGGAGTCGTTTACAGAAAATCTCTAAAGTATTCAAAGCGTATTTACGTTGATTTAATTATTTTATTTATTTATTAATTTTAAAAAAAGGCTAACTACTTGATACAATTATTTTTACTAAACTTAAATACGGACACAGTTGAACTATATGTCCCCCTAGCTTCTGTAGCGTTTCTCAGTGTGGGTTTCTAGCAGAGAATCGATTATAAACCATAATCTCCTCTAGATTCCCCTAGCTTCTGTAGCGTTTGTCAGTGTGGGTTTCCAGCAGAGAATCGATTATAAACCATAATCTCCTCTAGATTCCCCTAGCTTCTGTAGCGTTTGTCAGTGTGGGTTTCTAGCAGAGAATCGATTATAAATCATAATCTCCTCTAGATTCCCCTAGCTTCTGTAGCGTTTGTCAGTGTGGGTTTCTAGCAGAGAATCGATTATAAACCATAATCTCCTCTAGATTCCCCTAGCTTCTGTTGCGTTTGTCAGTGTGGGTTTCTAGCAGAGAATCGATTATAAACCATAATCTCCTCTAGATTCCCCTAGCTTCTGTAGCGTTTGTCAGTGTGGGTTTCTAGCAGAGAATCGATTATAAACCATAATCTCCTCTAGATTCCCCTAGCTTCTGTTGCGTTTGTCAGTGTGTATAGCTCTGTTTAGTACGATGCGTCTGGTCTGCCTGATGCCGAAATAAAGAAAGAGCGTCTTGTCTGCCTGATGCCGAATGAAAGAAAGAGCCTCTTGTCTGCCTGATGCCGAATGAAAGAAAGAGGCTGGGTTGCCAGTTGCTCCTGCTTTTATGCTTTGTCCGGCATGTTGGTGTGCTTAGCGATCGGTCTGTCGTGTTCCACTTTGTGTTTGGCCTTCGTTTTTGGGTGTTGTTAGTGGGCTATTTTCCCAACTAATGCAGTCGGCAACTTCTGTCGCGATCTCTTGTAAATCTAACATTGCGTTAGGCACTGTTGTTGTAAATTCATATCAGTGCTTTGGGCACTGTTGTTGTAAATTCATATCAGTGCGTTGGGCACTATGGTTGTACATTCATATTATTTTAACTGTGGTCAGCCGGTTGCACAATTGTTTGTGTGATATTCTCCTGTGTTATCTTGCGTTGTTGACTTCGTTGCATGTTTTTCGTCGCTTATCACAGGGTTCCACTGTCTGACTTAATTGTGGCTGTGTCTTCTGTCCTCCCAATGCAGAGTATAACACTTGTTGTTGGTAGCATTACTATGGTGGGAGGTGTCTTAGACTCACTTGTATGATGGCTGCTGCACTAAATATGATGGCGGTTGTGTGTGTGGTTTTAGCAATGAAAGTGGGAGGTGCCAAATTCTTAGGACTATTAACGTATATATTTTAGGGTTGGTTGTTTAAGCACTTGGCCCCTATTTTAAATATACACGTTTGGGGCGTTATGGCAAAACTAAATATGTAGGGGCAAATTTACGCCTAAAATTTGCTCCTCACAATTATTAAATGCCTTGATTGGTATGCGTAGTTTTCTAGGTATTTGATTCAGTTTTAATTTATCTACTGGAGGCCGAATTTGATGCCATCGTCGTCGAAGTGAAAAACGAAAATTTTCAGCTAGCATGCCCGTGATGTAAGAAGGACACTTCTTCCTGTTTACAACTGTCCTTTGTGTGGGAGTACTGTTCCAGGTTGCATTTTGGATTTTCTGTGTGAACCAAAGCACCTCGTCTTCCAGCTGTTCAATGATCAGAATACGGTCAGGAGGTGTAAGCGAGTGTTACAATTCCAATTGGAAATATTTCCAGTCAGTTAGATTATATACTGACCTGAAGAATACTATGTTTCGCAATACTACGGTAATTGGATATTAAAAATTTACTACCCGATTTATGCAGCGGTAAAATATTTGAATTTTTCCATATGTCGGGAAAATGAATATATATAAGAGAAGTATAAAAGAGCGAAGTAATCGGACACACAAGCTCAAGACAACACTGCTTAAGAATATAAAAAGGGGTTCAGTAGGGACCTCAAGTAAAAAATGATTTCAGCTGAGACAAAGGCTTGAGCACAATGTCCTCATCAATAATAGGTTGATTCACTATGGCGAGTTCTATAGAGAAAGGATACCCGGACATTATATATTCATCAGTAGAGTGGTTGGACTTAAAATAATCAGCGAAAAGATTGCAGATAACCAAATCATCGCTGGAGACTTTGTCATTCCACTTTATCGATGACGGGAGCGAACTAGTCTTACGTTTTGATTTTATAAAGTTCCAGAATGATTTGGGGTCAACTTTCAAATTTAATTTTACTTTAGTCAAATAGGTATCAAGCGGATTTGCAAAGATTTTGGTACTTATATCTAATGCTAATAATAGGACTCAAAATCTGCTACCTTAGCTGAAAATTTCTATCTACGATAATATTTAACTTTAAAGTTACGAAGCCTGCGAAGCCTATCAGTAAACTAAATTTGGTGGGAAGAATCAGCATCCAGACGTTTAGGAATACATTACTCGAATGCATCCAATAATGTCCCATAAAAAAAACACTGCACTGTTAATCTCACATGGGGACTGGGAGTGGATATCTCCAAGAGAGCGGAGCAGTCTGTACGATTGAACAAATCCTTAAATTTAATCAGCCAGTTTATAATCAAAAGATTCGACACGTTAATTATCTACACAACTTGAATATAACAAAGGCAATCCAACAGACACTTCCAACGTTGGTTGATGAGGGTCTTCAGGAACCTTCTTTTTATATATTGAATTTATTTGCGAGGGCCCTAAACTGAAAATAGTGTTTACAAACTCAGTATCATTTGAAATCAGGAAGAGTCTAATGGGGTCATGAAGGGGTGAGGGATGAGAGGGGTGAAGGTACCCAACACAGTGTTGGGAAATTAAAATCACCAAATATTAAGATTTTATCATTTGGCTTTAGTTTCTCAGCCAATAAGGAGATAACATCTAAGTGAAGCTTGTATATTTCTGAAGAAGACCGTGGTTGTATATACGAACGGTACAGATAAATATTCACGTTTGTCACTCTGATTTTAACACAACATATTTCAATACTAACCAAGAATACTAAATCGTCAGAGAACATGGCCGTACTTACTGCAATTAAAACCCCCTTCCTAGAGTAGACATTGAAGAAGCAGAGGCCCTGTCTTTCATGTCAAGAAATTACGAGATAAAACCTCTGATGAAAGGGCAAAGCCATATTCCCGAAAATGCAATTACATCATTTACGAAGGCAGAACTGGCTAACAGAACATTTCTAAGCTTTGTATTTATACCCCGCAAGTTTTGGTATATCAATAACAGTTCCAAGTCTAGGTAATTCTGTTGGTAGTATGTCTGAAAGGGATAAAACCATAGTTGGAAAAGAATTAATTCTAATAGACCCGATGAAAGCTGTATTTGTCTCGACATTATCTGCCGAGACAACGGAGGATACCATACGATTTCATATCTAATCTGGTCTTCCCCAATATTCTAAAGTCAATTTAAAAATTGGTAAGATTAAGTTTAAATTTTGTTAGGTATACCTCATTTTTCAAAATTATAGTACCTACCGATTTATTTAAAACTGTTGTGAACTCCTAAATGAAGTGATGCGTGAATATGAGGTACGATCCTAATAGATAGAGGCACGATATCCTAAACTTGCAACTCTTAATGCAATGCGAGCTTCAATCAACACACTTACCCTTAACAGGTATTATCTCCAGTGAATGGAATTCCTGATTCGACTTGTGTTCTTGCTTTGCATGCTTTGCGTTGAAATCTACGACTACCGATAATTTATTAATAAAGGTGTTGAAAAAGTCTGCGAATCTCTGTTTTAAATGCTTAGTTATACGAAAAATTACGAAATTCTTATAGTGTTTTCTTTGCTTCGAAAAATGTTTCACTTGCCTTACAGTGCGTAGATATTGCGTTCTTTTTAAAAAAATACGTTCAACACCGATTCAGGGCCGTGGTTCCTTTTGTGAAAATATTACACTGTATGAGCTGATTGTCTGAATTCAATGGTACTAAATACAGATTACCAATATTTTTATTATAAATTAATTAAAATTGAATTTATTATTAGTTTCACCTTTTTAAATTTTTTTATATAATTTGTTTGCCACAAAACGGAACAGAATTTTCTGTGTTCTTTTCCAAATAAGACGAGTAAAGAAGTCTGAAGTCGGGTTAGACCGACTACGAAATACCCTTTTCTTGTACGTGCGAGTTCATCAATTGGGATGTTTTCTTCATAAATCATCATTAGGAGCATATCTACGGTAATTTTCTGTAGGGTACCTTGAATTGATTATATCGACCCCGAATCTTGTGTATCGCTTTGTAGTGTCAATATAACCACTAATATATAATTTCGTCCAAAAATATTGTATAGGTCGCAAGTTATAATAATATGTGACTAGTGGGCGTGGCTGTAGAAATAACACGCCCATTTTTTGTGTGGTGTTTAATGTTAGTACCTTCCTGTGAAATTTCATTGATAGTTCTTTAATAGTAACACAGTAATGATTTTTGGCTAATTGTGGGCGTGGCAGTTCTATTATGATCTCCATATTCTGCACACATACTATTATGGACCCCATGTATATTTCCGCTGGCATCAATACGAGCATAGGTAAGCTAATTAAATTTTTTGACCCAAAAGTTCCCTATATCAAAAGTGGGCGCGTCTTTTCTCTGATCAGCCCCATTTGTTGCAGATAGCTTTGTAATGTCCACATGTTCCTTCCCGTAAAATTTCGTCCGTAAATCTCTGCCAGATCTTAAGTTATTAATATTTGTTAATAGGGGGCGTGGCAGTTAATATATACCGCCCACTTTTTGCACATTGTTTACTGGGACCCACATCTCAATAACTGCCAAATGACGTCACAATTCCGTCCAAAGTTATAGTAATTTTAAAAAAGGTGAAAAAAGTTAATTATATGGGAGGTAGGCGTGGTCTTTGTCCAAATCAGCCCATATTGCTATCTGGTTCTGTATCTTTGTCAAGACTATACTTTTGCAAAATTTCATTAGGATAACTCTAACGGTGTAGAAAAAAAGTGGCCACAGACGGACAGACGGACAGACGGACGGAGGGACGGACAAAATAAAAATAGCTTAGAAAGTGATTCTGATCATATCTGTATATATATGTCGCATATTGCAACCCCTCTCAAAAGCACAAAGTTAGTATACCCTATTTACCTTTTTTAAAGGTAAAGGGTATAAAAAAGTAACCCTCTGGCAGTGTTGAGTTCAACATTGAAAGATTGTTACCATTTCGCAGGGTACCATTTTTATGTAGAAAAGAGACGCTATTGAGCTACCTGTTAAATAGGGTCATGGAGTTATGAATATTCACATTATATTGCATTCAAAAACAAAATGGCCTCTACCAGTTTTTTCGGTAGAATTAAAAACCAAAATTAAACAATAAGCACTTTATATAGTATTTGTTACATTAATGAGACCTCATAGGAAAAATTATCGAACAAGGACACTATGCCACACAATAAACTTAGATACCAAGAATCCAGTTTGTGTTAAAAATCCTGGAAACAAAAAAAAAAAGAAAAAACAAAACAAAATGCTTAATTTAACGTAAAAATATTTATATAGAATATGCTTTTAGTGGTCTAAAATCCATAAAAATGAAAAGTTTTCTATCCAACGACATGTCAAAACAAAAGCAAATGTTGGACCAATTAATCTCCCAAATGTCTTTTGACGAACTGTGTTACTCTGCTTGTCACTCAATTGAATAAACCATCAAAATGATTTGAAAGTTTAATTGGTAGTTTAATTGACTCAGCCAGCTTATTCTTAAGCTTCGGTCTTCCACACAATAAAAACTACTTGAAATACCAGACACTCCTTTGATGGAATATTATTTTTTTAAAATATTATATGCATATTTCTTTTACAACATACAAATTTATGTTCATTATTTAGGATGACAGGGATAAAAAAAAAAGTATTGTGTGGCGATATTCTTGGACATTGCTAAAGCGCTTGATAGAGTTTGTCACAAAGGACAAATGTCTATAATAGAATATTATAGGGTGTTTTTTTTAGAAGTGTGGTTTTCAATCGGGCAATATTTTTTTTGATTTGGACTTTTTGACAGCTGTCACTTGATTTATGCTCAGTTTAGTTTGCCATTTCACAGAATTGACGCCGAACGACTATCAAGCGCGTCGCACGTTCGGTGAATGGGCCCAAAACGAGATGGCCACCGATCCCGATTTTCACAAGAAAATTTTGTTCAGCGATGAAGCTCCCTTTTGGTTGAATGGGTACGTTAATAAGCAAAATTGTCGCATTTGGAGTGACGATAATCCACAAGCCATTGTTGAGACGCCGTTACATCCTCAAAAGTCACTGTTTGGTGTGCTCTATGGGCAGAGGGAATCATTGGTCCATATTTCTTCAAAAATGAAGCCGGCCATACTGTTACAGTCAATGGGGAACGCTATAGAGCCATGATGAATGACTTTTTCGTTCCTGAATTGGAGGATGCTGATGTGGACGACCTTTGGATCCAACAAGACGGCGCTACGTGCCATACAGCCAACGAAACAATCAATTTATTGAAGGAAACTTTTGGTGAGCCCATTATCTCGCGACGTGGGCCTGTGGCGTGGCCTCCAAGATCGTGCGATTTAACACCGCTGGACTATTTTTTGTGGGGTTATGTGAAGTCGCTTATCTACGCAGATAGGCCCAATACGATTGACGCCTTGCAAAAGAATATTCGGCGCGTTATTGCTGACATACGGCCCCAATTGCTTCAAAAAGTGGTCGAAAATTGGGCCTCTCGGCTGGAATTTATTCGAGGCAGGCGCGTCGGTCACTTGCCCGAAATCATTTTTAAAACATAATGGCAAACCCTTATCTTTATAATAAAGCTAAATTCTGGGCCATAACTTCCAGTGAACAAGACAATAATGACTCATGGTTCGGAATCCTCCTATTACGAAGGAACTAAATTATAAAAATAGACAGTATGCCTTAAGAGTGTTTATCACTGGCTTGAATTATCCACTGAAGAATGATATATTGTTTTCACTCCAACCGGGCGATTTGCTAAACGCGTTAGCACAAGGACAATAACTCGAATCGAATAATATAAGAGCAGCATTTACTCTACAGTTTAATAGAAGTCAAAATAATAATAATTTTCAGAGGAAAGTATTTCAGGATAATCAAAATATTTTGAGATATCCAAAAGGGCTTCAACAATTTAGTAAAAGATTTCAAAATTTTGATCGATTTTCTGAACCAGAACCTATGGAGTTAGTCGAAAGTCAAAACCAATTTTAAAAAATTAATAGATACAAATTCAATAACCCAAATAATTGTTTGCGGTTAAAAACGTCCTCATAATACTGCTCATGATAGTGGACAACATAGTCAACAGCCTTTCCAAAAGGCACAATAAATTGAGAATAATTTTTTAGGGAAAAAGTGAATCTGCCTCACATTTTTAAAACAGATGTTAAAACAGGAAAAACATTTCAAATTCTAATATATACAGGACGGACTATTTGTTATATTAAAACAGGCATATATAAAGAAATAAATCAGTTGGCAATAAAAAAGAGTTCGAACAGTCAACAGTTATATTATTATTGCCCATTATCAAATTATATTTTATTTATTTATTTTTTATTGATTTAAAACTAATTACAATTAAAATTATAAATAAGCCAGGGCTATCGGCTTATGAGGATTGAGATTTTATATAATAAAAAATAAAATAAAATTAAATTGTATTTATATTATATTTTCCATTCTTAGTTGCTGTAAAAAACTGGATATTGTATAAATATTTTCATGAGAGGGGGATGAAAGAATTTCGGAAGGATCTTTATTTTGGAATACTAAGGTTCGGATGGTGGAAATGGAGGGACAGGCAGAAAGGAGATGTGAGATGGTGAGAGGTGAATTACTACAGAAGCAACCTCGGGGTTGAGGTTCCCTCTTAAAAAGATGCATGAGGATTATTAGCGTGTGACCCAATCGAAGTCGCGTAAAGCATTTGTTCATGGTGACAGATGTTGTCTGAGGAAGGGTCAAAGGGGCTCTTGCAGGGTTGATTCTTATATAAGTGTGGTCATATCGTACCCATTTATCGCTTAGTTTTTTTCTATATATATCTCCTGGCTGAAATAATACTGTTTTTTTTTAGAATGGCTTACAATATTCTAGTTAAGTGCATTTTTAGCTGCGAAGTCAGCTAGCTCGTTTTCAGATATACCCGAATGCCCTGGTATCCATATAATTTTGACTTTATTTTTCATTACAGTGAGCAATTGTTGTATTATTTCCATAAACTCTAAACTGTTGGAATTTTTTGTTGCCTCATAGACTGATCGACTGACAATCCAGACGACGTATTTTCCCTTTTTGTTTTCAATCCATTGTAGGCTGAATAATACGGCTTGCGCTTCTTCTTCAAGAACGCTCCATCCATGCGGTAATAATCCTCTGGAAATATATTTTCCATTCTCTGCTATGACTGCGAAAGCAACTGCATCCTGGTTTTTTGAACCATCAGTGAAAATCGGAGACCAATTCTTTTCTTAGATTGGTATAATGTTTAGGAAGAGCTGCTTGTAGACTGTAGAATTTGTGCCCCCCTTACCATACCTTGTTAGTTTATCGATAAATGACTCTACGCTTAAAGTCCATGGAGCGTGTTTGACGTCTTGGTGGAGTTGTATTGAAATATAGATTGGTTTTAATCTTATTAACTGCGCACAGCGCTGATTCCATCGACCGAGAGAATTTACGAGCTTTTAAGAGTTGTATTTCTTTATACAAAATATGCGAGGTATTACCAAATAAACGAGGTGTTAGACCACAACGCAGGATCTGCATTCTCTGTTCAATTTTTATGAAGCCTCCTTCCGCTAACAGATTTTCAGTACGCGTAGTTCTTAATGCTCGCAAGCTGGACCTCACAGCTGCATAATATAGTGTCTTTAACATATTAAGATTGATTTTGGCACATTTTCCAGAGATTTGCAGCCCGTGGTCTATTTTGGAGAGAATTTTCAGTTTCGTTGCAGAAATTAGAATGTTAGTGTGGATAAGACTTTTAGGTGATGAGAGCTATTTCAAAATGTTAAGCCTGGCAGCTAGACAATTTTTTAAATATATACAATGGTGCTTAAAGCTATTTTTATTGTCAAATATTAGGAAAAAAATTTTTTAATAGATAACATTTCCAATAGTAATATTATTATAATTAATTATTGTATTATTGCATTTATTTTTTCTACAAATGTGTAAATGTTTAGATTTAATAAAAGAAATTTTAGCCCTTGAGTGTAAGGTCCATCTGTCAATAATTTTCAGTGTTTCAACTAGGTTTCTGTTTATTTCGTTGATATCTTGATTCTTGCGGATGACATATAGATCATCTGCATATAAGCAATGCTGAACATGCCTATTTGCAAGAATCAGTTTACTTAAATCATCAAAAGCTATTGTAAATAGAACTACAGAGAGTGGTGAGCCTTGAGGGATACTATTGGGAAGTGGATACGTAGATGATAATACGTTGTTCACCTTGCAACGCATTTTTGTATTGTTTAAAAAGGATTTAAGATACTAGAACATTTTTGGGCCAATATTCCATTCTAGAATTTTTTATCCAATCTTAGCTTTTGAAATGAAAGCTTTTGGAAATCTATGGAAAGCACAGATATGTGGTTTTTTGCAAAAAGATTGACTAGATAATCTATGTAGAGTAAAGCGTCTGTGGTGCATAGGCCTGGCTGAATCTAGTTCGGTATGGTGAGAGGAGGTTAGAAGTATTTAAGAATCATGAAAGTCTGCAAACCGTTATGTAAATTCCGTACAATTACATAAGTTATTTTGTCCTGCCCCGGAGAAGATCCGGAAACAGTTTTAAGGCAAGTTATTAGCTCATTTAAATTTATATCTGTTTCTAGCTGCTTTGCAAATTTGTTGTTAGTGTGTGTAATGCGTATTGAGAGAGAGTTGTATTTGTCTGTTAAAAATTGTGAAGAGAAATTGTGGTCTTTAGAGTTTTTGGAGAAAAGTTGCGCAAATTTATTTTCTATTTGTAATGGGTCAGTTATAGAGGTGTGGTTTACTTGAAGCATTTTTATAAAATTTGTACTATAGGTACATGCTAGTGTTTTAGTTCCTCGTCAGATGTCTGATACTGAGGTACTTGGATTAATGGTCTTAGTGAAATTTTCAAAACTTTTATTTTTGGAATTTTTTTCTCCTTGTTGAATAAAGCGTTCTTTTTGCGATAATCTATATGGTTGAGTGTGGTCATATTTCTTGACAGGTCTTCCAATCTGATTGTTTTTCGTTTCTATATTTATTTAGTTCTCTTGACCACCAAGGTACATTTCTAGTCATCTTATTTAAACGTGTTTGTGGAATAGAGGAGTTCGCAGAAGAGTGAATTATTTTATGAATCTGTGAGGCTTCTTTTTTAACGTTAGTGTAATAGTGTGCAGTATAATTGTTATCTAAGAGGAGTTTCTGAAATAGAATCCAATTAGCACTTTGCAATTAAATGTTGGTTCTTTGGAGGAATTGGAGAGATACGATCACCATTCACCATCCGTTGAAGTCTCCTGTTAATATTGTGGGTGTATTGAAGGAGTTTGAAATTTTCGGTAGGTCAGTGTCTGATATACTCTATTCGGGTGGTATGTAAATTGAAGCTATTCTTATAGGATATTTAATATTTACCACGAGAGTGACAATTGAAATATTAGATTGTATTTGCGAGAGTTTATGTGGGACACTTTTGTGTACAAGAATCTCAGTTACTTGTTTACAAGTGGTGTTATTTGTAAAGTTGTGAAAATATCCAGTGTATCTGGGAGGGCGGTAGAGAATTGCGTTATGGGCTATGTGCGTTTCTTGAAGACATATTATTAGGGGGGAAAAAGTTTGAATCAGAATTTCAAGTTCTTGGTAGTTATTTTGAAAACCTTTAATATTCCGTTGTAGAATATTAAGTATCATTTTAGCTACTATGAAAAATACTACGTAAACTATTTCTACAAACGTGTATTTACATGAATTCTTCACAAGATGTAGTAAGGGGGTTATGGTGTTGAGTGGAGTGATTTTCATTTATGGTTTTTTTTATTGCTTTTTATGTACTGGCTAATTGAATTTTGAGAGATGGAATGAGAAGGAGAGTGAATTATCGTGCTATTGTTGCAAGATGTAGATTGACTATGAGAAGCTGTGAGAAAAATTATTAGATTGTGTGTGGCTACTTTTTGGGATTTGGAGAAAATTACGATTGGAATGTGTTTGGCTTTTGAGGGTGTGTTCGATTGTGGAATGAGGAGCAAGAAGCTTGTAATCGTATGACTGTGGCAAAGAGTATTTACGTTTAGAGTTTCCGTCGCTCTCTTTGGCAAAAGAGGGGCATCGATTTGTATGGAAATCGCCGTGGAACTGTTAACAGATGTTAAACATAACTTTTTTCTGCTAAAAACTATTCATTACAGATTTAGAGTAAATTTGATATGATTTAGGACGGAATGGTTTTTATTGTCATAATAGGAAAATTAAGAAATCCAGATTTAATAGTCTTTTTATCTATTAATTAATAGTATATTGATAACATAAAAATTAAAACAATTTAAATTAATAACACAATAATATCAAATCTAAACAATACTCTTTGTTCATGGCTATCGCTGTATTGTCGCTGAACAAATGTTAAAGTTAATATTTCCACTCTTAAAACGATTCATTATAGACGCATATTCAAAGTAAATTTAATTTGAAATTTCTAAGAATTTCTTTTCAAACAAAAATTTGTATAAATTCAAAAAAAATTTTATTTTTCAAAATATGTTATTTTGCACAAACATTTAATGCAATTTACAATACGAGTATATATATTTTTTAAATAACTTTGATTACAAATATTAGTAATAATACGATTTCGGGAACCCCTCAAAATACGCGTTAGGTTCTGTAATCACTTCTTCGTTTGAGATGAATCTTTTTCCTGCGAGCCATTTTTTCAAGTTTGGAAACAGGAAAAAGTCACTAGGAGCTAAATCTGCACTATAAGGTGGATGATTAACCAATTCGAAGTGTATTTCACGTAATTTTAGTATCGTACCTAATGCTGTGTGAACCGGTGCGTCGTCTTGAAGGAAGAGCATTTTTTTCTTCTTTAAATATGGTCGTTTTTCCTTGATTGCATCAATCAATTGATCCAATAATGCACGATAAAACTTTCCTGTGATTGTGGATCCTTTTTCAAGATAATCGATGAGCAATATTCCGTGTGCATCCCAAAATACAGTGGCCATAACCTTGCCTGCCGATTTCACTGCCTTCGCCTTCTTCGGAGCACTTCCACCAGCTTCCAACCATTGTTTCGATTGATTTTTGGTTTCAGATGTGTAGTGGTGGACCCACGTTTCATCAACAGTTATTAATCGACGCCAAAAATCAACAGGATTACGCTTTATCATGTCCAAACACCGCTGTGAAGTGGTCTGTCGAACTCGTTTTTGTTCGACACTGAGCAATCGCGGCACCCATCTTGCCGATAGAATTTTCATATGCAAATGTTCATGCAAAATGTTGAACACACGTTCATATGATATGTTTACCATTTCAACAATCTCACGCAACTTGACTTGGCGATCATTCATAACGATATCGAGGATTTTGGAGTAACCACTTCTTTTGGCCTTCCTGTTGATTGTATTGTTGGAGTACCTGTTCGGCCGCGTTTAAATTCAGCAATCCAATATTTTACCATGTAATCTGACGGAGCAGACTCACCGTAATGTTTATCGAGCTTTTCTTTTGTCTCTTTCGCCGTTTTCCCTTTCAAATAATAGTGTTTAATCACTGCACGAAATTCTCTTTTTTCCAATTTTCAAGAAACACAAAAGTTGCTTACTTCAAACGACTACAACAAATAAACTAATCGATGAATTTGGGAGAAATTTTAACAGCTGACGTTTGACAGATCACAATTTCTAAAAAAATAATTATTATGGCAAATAACACAACGATAATCCACCATATTTACTTTTATTATTGTTTAATTATTTCACCACACTTTGGAAGCCGACGACAATAATTTACTTGTTTCCAATCACTATTTCCCATTTTTATTTTTTTTCGTATACAACATTCCTTAAAAGAGAAGAATTGACACATATGTTGACCGTTTTCCTCTCACTCTCTCAATTAATAGCAAAGACAATATACTACATAAATACTCTTAGGTAATAGTACTTTGTAAATGCAGTTTGGGTGCGTAATTTATGTATTGTTGTGTTTGTTTGAGAGAGAGTTTTCGGCGTTTTTGTTGTGATTTTTTGTGATATGAGCGTGTCTTTATAGTATTATTCGGGTATTGCTGTTAGGACGTTTTTCTAGCTTTACCAATGCTGCACTTACTTTGTGCTTTCATTTTAAGTATTTATTTTTGAAACTAGTATTTGGGGCAGTTGTAAGAGGATGCGGGGTGCTCGCCTAAACAGTTGGCGCACATGACAATTGTACAGGCAACCGGTGTATGGGGAAGAAAATTGCAATTAAACCAGGAGGGGTTATTGTTACAGTATTTGATCGTATGACGCAGCTTTTGACAATTTTTACATCTCATGGGATTTGGGAAATATTCCCTGACTTTAAGTGAGTACATCTCTGATCTGATGAAGATCAAAGGTAAGGAGAATTTGTCCAGTTTCTAATTTTTGGCCGTCGACTTCTTTCATAAATTTGTAAACACTTTTGGCACCTTGTTCTTTTAAGAAATTCAAATTCTCTTCCTCGCTAGTGGGAATCAGATTTCGATCAAAGATTGTCCCTTTTGATGAGTTAAGAGTCCTACAAATTTTTATTTTTTGACAAACTTCTCTGCGATTTTAAAGAATTTGCAAGTATTAGAAGACTTCCGTCCCATAACAGACTTACAGATTCAACGCTAGTGCTGATGGAGTCAATTGACTTTCTCGCCTTTCTCTTTGCGAAAACACTGAAGAAAATTAAGGGTTTATCACTATCCGTTGATTTAACCACAACAAATTTTGGATTTTTTTGGTGTGTTTTCTGTATTGAAAAAGGTTATTTTATATTATTTTTCTTTTTCTTAGTTTTTGGACTGGATGTGTCCAGTTCCAAAAACCGATTCCCCGATGGGATCGGTTGATTATTTTGCATACTTCAATTAATTAGTTGAATGCTAGTTGGAAGTTTCGTATAGCAAGGGAAGAAGTAGTGAGGTATGGATAAAGCACTGTAAACTAAACTGCACTGTCGAAAGAACACATAATGAGCATCAAAAGCACAACCTATCGGAACGAAATCTAGTCGATGACATTGCTAGGAGCTAAGCAAATATTTTATGAGATTGAGAATTTGGAATCAGATTTATTAATAGGATATCATTTTTTGAAAGAATCAAAGTCTATAATTGACATGAAATAATTAAAACAGATCCTAAAAAAATAGAAACAATTAATAATCATCCTATTTCGAGAGCATTAATACAATTAAGAAGTTTTTTAGGAATGACAGAATATTATAGAAAGTTTATTAAAAATTATGCTTTTTTGCAAAGCCCTTACTAAGTATTTAGCAGGCGAAAATGGAAAATTTTCACAATATATGTCTAAAAAGATTGAAATAAAATTAGATCAAGAAGGAATTTATTCATTTCAAGTTAAACAATTCATTAACAGACCAAGTAGCATTAACTCAGCCAGATTTTAATAAAATATTTATTTTGACAACACATGCTTCTAATTCAGCAATCGGCGCTGTTGTGTCACAAGAAAATAAACCAGTAATTTTTATTTCAAAAACATTAAATTGACTGTAATTATGCAACAAATGAAAAAAAATTGTATGTTATAGTATGGTCATTAAAATATTTAAGAAATTATTTTTATGGAGTAACAAATTTAGAAACTCGTACAGACCATCAACCTTTGACATTTGGTATATCACGTCGTAATCCCAACACTAAAGTGAGAGAATCTCCAAAATCATTTATAAACCATGTAGAATAAATTTGGTGGCGGAAAGTAGTGATAATGATCAAATTGAAGAAACTAATAAACCATTGAATCAATTTAAACAACAATTATTATTGGAAAAAGATATATTTACTATTCATGAAATGATAGTTAGTTTTGGCAGAGCTCGACATATTATAGAGTATTGTTACGAACTCAGCTCGCCATTTGATTGGTTGAAGGTTTTAGGATGAGCGTTGATTTGAACCCCTAAGAATGCGAAGTTGCGTTTGGAGGCTGCTTAAGGTTCTCGTGTGCAAGAGGTATATAAGCGACTGCACACGAGACTTCAGGATCAGTAAATTAGTGAAAGTGAACAAGTGAACAAGTACTAGCAGCAGCAGTGAAACAGTGAGCGTAGCCGAGAGTGAACATCGTAGCAGCAAATCAGTTAACCAATTACAGTGGCAATAGTGATCATAGCCGTATACTGAGTGTGGCAGCAAGCAACGTGACCATCGTGTGGGCAGTTGAAGCAGATGTAAGTGAAATATTGTGGTGCAATAGCTGACTAACTGAAGCAAACGTTAGCGAAGACGAATAATGAGAGGCGAGCAAACTTTTAAAGCCAATAGTAAGTTGGACAAATAGAATAAAGCCAATTGTTCTAACTGAAGAAGGAATTGTTTGCTTATTACACAATCCAGCGACACGAATTCAAGTATAGAGCTTGATATAAATTGTCTGAAAGGCTGAAATTTAAAAACAATTTTGAAAGAATGTCTACAACCAAATAATTCAACGGAAATCCATTGTACTAGAGCACTTTTAATGGAATTAAATTTAAATATACAACGAAATTGAAATAGTTGTTTAAGAGACAAATTGTAGAACACATAGATATTATAGAGAGAATTTAAATCAAATATGTAAATTTTACTATTGGCCTAAAATAGTAAAACATATAAAAGAATATGTAAGACATTGTGAAATATGTAACAAGAGTAAATATGACAGACATCCAAAAAAGACACCAAGTGTAGAGGCTTCAATTCCAATGAAGGAGGGGAAACAAGTGCACTATATATATTTTTTGCACAAAAATTAACAATTTTAACTGGCATTGACAGTTATTCAAAATTTGTTATACTAAAGTTAATAGAAGATGAAACTAGACTGGAAGAAGTTTTAGAAGTACTTCAGGGTTTTCCAGAAATTGAAAATTTGACAATCGATAACGAATCATTAATGGAAAAATTAAAAATAAAAGTATACTACTGCGATCCAAATGGACAAATTGAAAGAGTTCATTCTACAATTATAGAAACTGCACGATGCTAATTAGTAAGTGATTTAGAATCTGTATACAGAGCAGTTCAGGAGTATAATAAATCTATACATTAGGTCATTGATAAAAAAAACCATTTGAGGCATTCTTTAACAAAGAAAATCATGATGATATTTTCGATGAATTATCAAAAGCCCAAAATGATATGTTGAAAAGAAATAATGCAAAATTAACAATGAGAGAATTTGAGGAAGAGCAAATAATATTTGAAAAGGTTGTAGGTGAAAGAAATAAGTTAAAACCAATATATAGAAAACAAGAAGTAAAGGTAGATCTAAAAAACAGGATTAAAATAAAAAAGAAAAATAGAATGGTACACAAAGATAATATAAGAAAGTAATACTTAAATTTATTTTTCAGAACATGTATCTAGTGTTGTTTTAAACCGTAATATTGCCTATTATAAAGGCTACGGAAATTATTGGCTATGCGAGAGAGGACTAGGTACTTATTGAAGATAGTGAAGTTGCCATTTATAATGATTTTGGCAATATATTTCATATTACAAATTTAGCTTATTATAGAGATATTAATGGAAACAAGAAAATTAATAATTTACCATAAATATACTAGTTTTTATATTGACAGTAAACAGAACCCATATTACATTTCATATGAGGAAATGTAATATGGATTTTGAGGAAATCCAGAGAGTGATAATATTTTTGAAACCAATTTTGAATTGAATATAATTGAAACTTTATTTTACAGTTAGAAATAACAAAGTAAATATTAGAAATAAAAGAGGAGTAAATGAATTAGGTACAATTTGAAAATGTATAGCGGGAACACCTGACATGATGATTTTATATCAGTTTAATATAAATTAAATGAATTAGTACAGAACAATAATAAACAATTAGAGATTAATTCACAATTATTTAGGGCAGTAACAGAATTTAGCAATACTTCACACAACCGTTCTGCTCAACCGATCATTTTATTCTGCCACACTCATCGTTTTAGTGTAACAATATTGATCTAAAACTACAAAATTACACAAGGTAAATAGACCAGATGTAATTAAATAACTACGCTTAAAACTAAAGAGTAACTTAAGACATATATGAGTAGCTATACTATTTACATATCGCTTGCAAACTATACTATTTACATATTGCTACAAGAATTAACTCAATTAGTTAATAACTTTAAAAGAAAGTTCTAGAATGGTCAAAATAATTAAACAACGGAATTCTATAATAATGAATAAATTGCACAATTTAATTCAAACTATAACTTAAGCCAATATGAACATATTGAAGCCAGTAATTTTGAATATAAAAGAAATTAAAGAGTAATTAATTCAGAACATAAAAGGGTCACTCTAACGGATTGAATTGATGCTTCAAAATGCAAAATTGTACAAAATAAATATGTTGTTGTAATATACCTTAAGTATACAATTATTGAAAATATTTGTAAACTATATGCAACAAGAGCAATAGCTCAGAAAGGTGGTAAACTAAATATTGAAAACAAATTGCAAATTGTAATAATGAATATGTAAATGTTAATAATTGTAAATTTGAGATAAAAAACACTTATAGTAAAGATAATACAAAAAATAATAATAGCACATGTTTGATTGATATATTGAACTTAAATATTGGAAAATGACAAAAAAATTGTCGAAGAGAATAAAAATATTGAAAAACCAGATGGCGCTATATTAATACATAGATGGTCATATTGTAGATGGAATTTATTTAATTGTGTTAATAATTATATAAAAATATACATACGAAAATCCAACAACTAAAATTGTAAATTATTTGAAAACAATATCAATACATGAATTTAAAATTACAAAATATTTAGAACTAAAAGAAATACAATTAAATTTCGAAAATATAGATGTGTTGGAAAAATATGACTTGGACTATAGTTATACTGTCGATATTTTTTTGCACGGAACATTCCTTCTAAGAAAGAGGGGAGTTAAGGTGCAATTTTAAGATAGAATTTAGTATGCAAAATAATATCCAAAACATAGAAAGAGCATCTTTAAGATATAATTAAATCTTAGAATGAGGTTATTCCGCTAAGCGCCAATGAAATTGATGACAATTAGAATATTGCATAAACATAAAATAGATGAACATCAATAAAGGAAGATAATTGAAATTGTCCGCATTAACAAACATAAACATAAATGAAATAGAATTGTAAAATGCGCATTAGAAAAATGTTATAAAAGCAAAACACTGAGCTTGAAGTTTTAGTTTTTCGTATAGTTTCAACCAGTTTCAACATTATCGGATTTCACAGCTTGACTCGCACCAGAGGACTTCTCGGACCAAAACGTAGTTTTAAGATCACATTGTATTTTAAAGTTTTTTTTGTTTTTAAATAAAAATGCACGGTAAAAATAAAAATTATTTGTATATACATATATCAGCAAAATTAATTGAAATAATTTCATATTTATTTTAGTAAATATAGAAAAAGCATGCTTTGTCTATTGCCTATTCCATTTAAACACTTATATATATATATATATATATATATATATATATATATACTAAAATAAATATGAATATATATATATATATATATATATATATATATATATATATATATATATATATATATATATATATATATATATATATATATATATATATATATATATATATATATATATATATATATATATATATATATATATATATATATATATATATATATATATATATATATATATATATATATGTATATATATATATATATATATATATATATATATATATATATATATATATATATATATATATATATATATATATATATATATATATATGTATATATATATATATATATATATATATATATATATATATATATATATATATACGAGTATATAATATTTCTAAATGATATACATATGTTTGTGTGCTTAACCTTGCTGGAAAGTTTTTCCCTAATAGCCGTTCGAAATACTACAAACTATGTGGTCAATGCATGACTCTTCTTGACTTGGAGATTTGGGCAATGGAAACTAATAAATTGCAAAAAATTCTTAGAGCTTCCTTCATACCACATTACATGTGATTCTTTGTGCAAGTGAGATTGTCTCTGGCATATTATTATAATTTACCACCTACACAATATTTTTGGACGAAATTTTATATTAGTAGTTATATTGACACATACAAAACCACACACAATGCCAAACCAATGTGGTCGATATATTCAATTCAAGGTACCCTACCGAAAATTACCGTAGATATGCTCCTAATGATGATTTATGAAGAAAACATCCTCATGGTTGAATTCGCACGCACAAGGAAAAGTAATGGATATTTTGAAGTCGGTCTAACCCGACTTCAGACTTCTGTACTCGTTTTTTTTTTTTTGGTTTGCTCTACCGAGTTGTTATTCACGTCTTCATTCACCACGTACCTGGCAGCTTTCGTTATTGCACGGAGAATTTTTTATTGTGTTCGCAGTCCCCCAGATATCTATCCCGTATTTCCATATTGGTGTGATTATCTTCTTATATAATTTTGTTTATTATGTAGTGATAATTTGGAACTGGTGCCTAGCAGCCAACTTAATAGTCTGAATTTATTTCTTTTTCCATATTTTTAACTTTTTATGTGTTGTCACCAAGTAAGTTTGGCGTCGATCATTATGCCAAGGTATTTTGCTCTGGATTGAATTTGAATTATTTCGGCTTTACTTGTTAGAGGATGTTTCTCAGATTTTCTATTAGTATACACAACTTGAACAGATTTCTCTTCATTTACCCCTATACACCAGAGGACTGTATTTTTAATTATTCTTTGCAACATATCTGTCGCGATTTTTTCTTCGTGGTTTGAGGCTAGGAGTACAGTATCATCCGCAAACGAAGCTATCATGGTTCCTGGTGTTGTGGGGCTTGGAATTTCGGCTTTATATATTAGATATAAAAATGGTCCAGGTACACTACCTTGGTGACATGTCGTTGGTGTCAGTTTTAGTTGTTGAGTCTGTAGAAATGTTTCAATTAGCCACTATTATTTGTATGTTTGTCAAATTAGATGAAGTGGGATAGAAAGCTTTTCATTTTTATGGATTTTAGACCACTGAAAGCATATTCTATATAAATATTTTTACGTTAAATTAAGCATTTTGTTTTGTTTTTTTTTTGGTTTTTTTTTTTTGCTTCCAGGATTATTAACACAAACTGGATTGTTGGTGTCTAAGTTTATTGTGTGGCATACTCTCCTTGTTCGTGCAATGGCAACGATAGTCTTTCCTATGGGGTCTCTTTTATGTAACAAGTACTATATAGAGTCCTTGTTGTTTGATTTTGGTTTTTAATTTTAGCGAAAAAGTGGTAGAGGCCATTTTGTTTTTGAATGCAATATAATCTGAATATTCATAACTCCATGACTCTATTTAACAAGTTGCTCAATTCAAAGTTGTTCTTTTCTTTATAAAAATGTTACCCTGCGAAATGGTAACAATCTTTCAATGTTGCAATCAACAATGTCAGAGGGTTACTTTTTATATTTATAAAAGAACACAGAAAATTCTACTCCGTTTTGTGTCAAAAATATATAAAAAGATTAAAAAAGTTGAAACTAATAACAAAGTCAATTTTAATAAATTTACAAAAAAATATTGGAAATCTACGTACATAAAGTACCATTGATTTTATACAATCAGCTCAATCACAGTGTAGCACTGTCAGGGTAGAATATGTAACATTTTCGCACGCATTCAGTGTAACAATTTCACAAAGAAAAGCACGGCGATGACTCGGTGTTGCACATATTTGAAAAAATAACACTAAATCTAAGCACTATAAGGCAAGTGTAACATTTTTTCGTAGCAAAGAAAACGCTATAAGAATTTCGTAATTTTTCGTACAATGAAGCATTAAAAACAGAGATTCTCAGACTTTTTCAACAGTTTTATTAATAAATTATTGGTAGCTGTAGATTTCAACGCAGAGCATGCACAGCAAAAACACAAGTCGAATCAGGAATTCCATTCACTGGAGATAATACATGTTCAGGGAATAGTTTCTAAATATATGCTTGGATCCGAATAGATAGATGGAACCGCTGTAGCTATTGCCAAGCACAAAGGTATGAAGAGAAAAGTATATTGGAGGATGTAGAAGGTTGGTTCTTTTGCCTAGCTGGTATTTTATTCTGGAACATTTTATTCACTTCAAGTTTCCCTGAGAGCAATGTTTCTATCATTATTTGATGTAGGTTTGGTTGTATTCGATCCAACGTATCATTTATATCGCCGTCACGAATATTTGCATCTACGAAAGCAACTTTTGAGATGCATATTCTCAAAGAAATAATCTCATTTCTTTGAAAGTTCGAGCAAAGACAATATACTATAAAGACATTACATCGTTCTCTTCACTCAGCGAAATGAGTTAAAAACCGTGGTTGCCTATTGTACCAAAACCCGAAGTGTGCTCGGCAATGCAAAGGCAAAACATGTAGATACACATTCTGGTGTTTGCGTTCTAAATGAGCGTGTGTGTTTACTACATGTGCGAATGTTTGTATGCTTGCTTTCATGTTTACGGCATGCATATGGGTGTATGGATATGAATGCAAGAATGTTATTTATTTATTTGTTGGAATTGGAATGAAAACGAATTTCAATCATAGCAATCGAAGACGAGGCATTATAACTAATTATGCACAAAAAACCAATTTTGATAAAATTAGTGTTAATATTTTAATATTCTTATGTTCGTCTGTTGCCTATTCCATCAGAAAATGTATCTAAATAATTTTTAGATTAAGGGTACAGTCAAAAAAATCATGGTTTTAAACCTTTTTTTTTCTTTTTCAAATCAGCTTGAAATACTATAACCAAATTCTATTAAAAATTAAACCACTCGTACGCACATGAATATGTATATATGTACATATGTACATATTTATGAACACTGATTCTCCGCATTTACATAGTATATGATGTTCTTGTTTGAAGTAAATTTTATGAACTTCATTATCTAGTATTAAATGCATATGTTCTTGTTATACATTGATTTACAAAGTTTTGTAAATAAAACCGTATATAATGCAATAACCTATATATAAACATTTATTTGCTATGGAAAAATGTGGTTCAACAATAATTGTGTTCCAACGCATAATAAACCACTTTATAATCGAAAATAATTATAATCAAAAAATATTTCAAGTATTTAAAAATCCAAGAAATTTTGCATTTATATTAGGATAAATAATGTTTAGTAAAAGAATTTGTAATATAAGGTGCGTCTTTTGTCCAATTACATTTGACATTTACATCTAAAAATGTCTATATGATATGTGCACGGCTTACCCAAGTCGACTTGCTTGCATGTTTATTCACAAACGCCATTCGAAATACTACAACCGGCAACTCAATTGCTTTGTCGTAGAGACTTGAGTTATGGAAACTAATAAAAATGTGCAAAAACTGTGTGAACTTGTCTTTGGATGTGTATCCACTTACATATGTATATAGAAAATACTTTGAATCAAATAATCTGTCTTGACCTACATTCGTGAATAATAGACTTCTTTTCAGTTTTATTTTTTAATTATTGCGTGTAAGTCTGGTACTCACGAATATGTTGACTCAGTCCTTTAGAATTCTAAAGGGCAAATTCCAAATGATTTTGCTGGGTCATTCTTTACAGAGACCGGCAGTGTAATAAAATTCATAGCAACCATTTGGGAGATTAATCGTTTCAACATATGCTTTCGTTTTCACATGTCGTGTTGTCAGTTTTAGTGGTTGTATGTATAGAAAAGAAAAAAAATAGCGGCTGTTATTTCTATCTTCGATAAATTACCTGGTGTGGGGTAGCAGTTACAATGCTCCCCTTTCTGACTTTGGTGAGATATTCTAGGATAATGTTCGGCAGGAAATGCTTGATTGTTAGAGATTTTAGCCCACTGAACGCATTTTCATATAAATGTTTTTACCTTAAATGAAGCAGTTTGTAGTTTAGCATAATTTGTACAAACGTATTGTTGGTGCAGAAGTTTCAAGAACATTATACTTGTTGACTAGGTGGTTCTTTCCATTATGTTGAATGTTTTTCTTGCTAGATCAACCACAGAAGTAATAGACAAAAGTTTATTGAAGTTACGCACTGTTCGATCCCTGACGTCATTGGAACCTTCACGGGGAGGGCAAATTGAGGTTGAAGCCCTGTATTCAAATTCAGTTTGGGCGTATCAGCGAATAAATATTGTCATTCTTGTGACAGAGATTTTCTCACCGTAATTTCAAGGTCTAAATAGTAAGCTTTTATATTGCTTTTCTTTATTTATTTTTACACATCACAAGTTCACATAAGCTGTGTTGGGGTATAAACCCTTCGGTTAACCGTCTACTTACGGTTTTTGTGACATTTTTCTATTTAGGGTTTTCCAAAAATGATAAAAATTCTCTATAAAGTCGCCTATTATGAATTTCACAAGCCGCGTGAGTTAAGAAATATTAGATCCATCTTCCTGTAATATATAATCCATATGTAGGTTTCGTATTGAGCAACATATTACACAAATTTATTTCAAATATTAGAAAGTATGTAATGATAATCAAATGTCTTTCTTCCAAAGAGCATGTTGTGTATAGAACTCAGACAATTTTTCCAAGGTGGAACTTCCTTACGAGGTGAAGTATCATTCGTTATTGTTTCTTTGTATAATCTGGGACCATTTGTCAACAAGGAAATTTATTGATTTAGAGTTTGGCAACTCTAAACATATTCATAGAAAATCTGGGGTTTTCTCAACGTATAACTATCTGTATTCCGTTATTGAGTTGTGATATCACTATTTCTTTGTAAACGTAATTAATTGCTTGGAATATTTCCGTAAACGGAGTACGCTACAAAGAAATGGTAATTAGTAATGCGGCCCATAGACGATACATCATGATCATACTCATTCGTGTACGTGTTGAATGAAGCTGCGCCACAGACGAGTGATCAAAATCGAAGATCATCATTTTTTCGTAGTCGTCGTTGAGTGAGGTTGTCATGTCTCTGTCGAATGACGAAGTTTTGTGTGCGCTAGCGCTTGTACTGTGCGGGGAAAAATTGTAAAAAATATAAAAAAAACTATTTTGGATGAAAAAAAGGCAGAAAAAAATAGTACAATAGCATTCAAGGGACACCAGCAGAAACGCATTTTTATTATTTTTATCCGTACACATCTTCACACGTTGGCAGTCAAATTCAAATGAGCAAAATTTGCATGTAAATTGCCCACAAACGACGATCATCCATACATCATGCTCAACATCGTAATAAAATTTCCCCTCAAAATCTAAATGAATTAGATTTTCGACGATCAGTCAGTGATCACAGCGAGATCATGTCTGTGTGACACATGCATGCATATTTTCTCGCTTTTTCACACATACTATTATATATGAGTATGATCATGATGTATCGTCTATGGGCCGTATAAGAGGACTTATATAATATATTTTCTGCGCACTAATTTAAGTATCTGATTACACTAGTCAACAGGATTTTTGCGCAACGCATGGCACTATATTTTTCTAAAGTAAAATTACTTTTTTCTTTTATGGGTTAGAAATCGAGATTTCACTGGATATGCATTTTTTTGGGCTTTTCAGAAAAGTTGTCCTACTGAACTACTAATATCTGCTGTTACAAATGTCTTATCTAATCGAGTAGTATATCAATTGAAAGATAATCGTATAGCAAATATATATCTCTCACAAGTTTTTCACAAACAAAGTACTACTGAAGAAAGTTAATGGAGAAAGCTAGAATTTTTTATGTGAAAATACCCAAATTAAAAAAAAAAATTTTTTTTTGGTTTTTTTCTTTTTATTGTTGGATTTACATTTTCTTTAATTATGATTTTATAGTTTTTATAAACTATTTTAGCACATTAAGTAGAGTCTGGCTCCTTTTCCATCTTTTATGACTTTGGGATTTTGCTTCTCTTATGAGGAACCACGTGCAGTCTCCTATCATTGCCTCCTATCTGATTTCATCTGTTGATGGAATCTTACTCCGTATTCGTCACTTACGTCCCCAAGATTCTCTGGAAAAAAACGGACGCGAATGGAGAAAATGTATCTCCAAGGACATATTTACATCTGTTGGAAAAATAAAAAGAGATTTAAGTTATACAATGGAAATGAAATAAAGTATTTTATGCCAATTTTTCAGTAAATCGTCAACAATTTTCTCGTAACTTGGACTGTTATTGTTTCCAAGAAAATCAGAAACAATCCACGCATTAGCAATTTTTTTGTTTCAGGACCAGCAAAGATGCTTTCTTTGATATTTGCCAACGAAAGACTAACAAAAATGGTTCTCACGTAACCGAATGCTAGGCCTTCCTTGTTCAGTGTTTTGACGAAGTTTTTGATGAGTCCCAACTTAACACGTTGCGTGCCGCCATACAAATTCAATATATATTATTAAAGTCCCAATAAATAGTAGCAGGTGTATTAATCTGAAATAAAAGATATTCTTAAAAATCCAAGGGTTAAAAAAATAGATTTTTCTAGGTGCCACAACGCAATGATTATTAGCTTCACTGTAGTGCTGCAGAAAATATATCACATTTAATTTACAGGCCACTGGTACACACGGCACTATAATCAAAGTGAAGTTTGTACCGGCGGCGGTACACATACCAAGCAATGTGTTAACAAATGCAACAGTGGAAGTATCATGTTTTCCTTTTTGATGATAGGCGCATGTTTGATGTTGTCTTCGCTAACTGTGATGATCTCGCTTACTGGCCAGTTCTTTCTCTCATAATGATGCAGACGTTTTGGCTGTCCCAGAGACACAAAAAGTAGCAAAGTGTTATGTAATCACTTTACATTCCACACAATGAGCCAACGACTTTGAGATCAGTACAAACTTTCCATTCGTGCTCTTCATATTTGATGCATTTCAGGAAAAGAGCTATTATCTCGTATGATTCTTTAGTGTTCACATTATGAGCGATTAAAAGGGACGGTTTCTCGTTTCCATTATGCAATTGAACTGCTTTCAAACCAACTTTGATACTGTCAACAAACAACTGCCAATGTGTTGGATCATAAGGATACCCAAGCTCCATGAATCAACCAGGAATGTCCTTGCAAAAACATATTCCATCTTTCATGGCTTTTGCTGCCACTCCAACATAAACTTTCATAGTATAATACTTTGCGTAAGTCTCGTAACGGTATCTAAAATCTTCACACCCGAAGCCAAAAAACTGCATTGTATCATGCGAGATGCATGCATTTCAGATTTCCAGATCTCTCACCCAATCATTCAATTCAGACTGTGATGGAAGTTTTCGCTCTCCTTCCATTTCGAATACATTTCTACTGGGTGCTGTGGCGCTGTATCATCTAATCAGATGACACATTCGCGTAAATACATTGCATACTTCTTTCAAATCAAATATTTTAACTAAAACAAAAATAGCAATCAGTGTCATGGCAAACGGACTGTCTTCAAATGATTGGTGCGTCGAATTTCATGTAACGTCTAAAGATAAAAAGGGCTGTAGTGCATAACATAAGTATACGAGTATAAAATCATCACCAAATACTTACTTTTTGGAGCCAGAAGCCCAAACGAGAAGAATTGTATTGCGGGAACGATATATAGTACTTGGCGTCCATCCTTCATCAATATTTTCAGGTGCTATTCTAAACTCTTGCTGGTAAATTTCTTGTAGCGAATTGTTAAAGCTGCGTTGATTTCTCTTTTCGACATATTTACCGCATACAGAACAGAAATTATCTGGTTTATTTTTGTACTAGAATTTTCTAGTTCTTTTTCTCATCTTACAAATTTTCTTTGAACACAACCGAATCTTTGTGGAAACTAAGACTAAAACGAATGCGTTTATTTTTTATTGACCTTTTTCCCAAAATAAATAAAAATTTGGAATATCATTGCCCATATTGTCATGCATAATATACAATAGTTGTAGACGTCGGAGAAACCCGCCATTGCCAATGCCTACACCAGAGTCGTTGAATATGTGTTTAGGGCTTCATGTGTCGCCAAAAACCGGCACTTGGAACAGAGAAGGGCAAAGGGTGATTGCAAAAACGTTTTTACGTAATAATCACCCTAAAAATATGCATTTGCGTTCAAACGATCAAACTTTTGTTTGTTCGTTAGGCTTAGCAACGATTATTTTGATGAAGAATAAAACACAAAGTGCAAAAATGAAACCTTGGAAACACTAAATATCCAAAATTAAGCGAAAATTGTTACATTTTTTATGATATATCTAATTACAATTTTACCTACAAAAAATTTAAAAAGGGTATAATAGAATCATGCGGATAAGATGGATCTGTTAATTGTTTCTTGATAAGGATTTTAATGTAAAGAATAAAAAAAAAACTTAAAAAATACTTTAAAATATAATCATAATTAAAGAAATTGGAAATGCAACATAAAAAAAAACAAAAAAGTTAAAAAAATGTTGAATTTGGTTATTCTAACATAAAAGATTCTAGCTTTCTTATTTATCCATCGATTTTATTCAGTAGTACTTTTCTTGCTTCCTAAAAGTATCTACTCAACGTAAAAAATGAAAAACTCGGCATATGATGCCGATTCAGAGGTTTCCCAGATGATTAATGAAGTCCTCGATTCCAATTTTGGGTTAAATATATATTTTTTATGTTTCCATTCGCTGCTCCTAAACTATATAACCCATTTGCAAAACTTCTGAAAGACATATATTTGCAATTCAGTGGGAAAACTTTTTTGAAAAACACAAAAAACGTATGTCCGGCGATATCACGATCTAACAATTTATCGGAATCAGCGGGTCATTTTACTTTCGAAAAATATAGTGGCATCCGTTGCGCACAATTTTTATTATTATTTTGTAAACAAGTGTTATCAGCTGTTTTGGCGAAATGCTTTGTCCATCGTTTTTATACCTTTTACCTTTAAAAAAGGTAAAAAATTTTGTGTGTTCAGAGACAGGTTGCAACCACAAGAAAGAGGCGTGTTAAATATGTGTATATATATATATATATATATATATATATATATATATATATATATATATATATATATATATATATATATATATATATATATACATATATATATATATATATATATATATATATATATATATATATATATATATATATATATATATATATATATATATATATATATATATATATATATATATATATACATACATATACATATATATATATGTATATAAATGATAACTTTTTTTTATTATATATATGATCAGAATCACTTTCTAAACAATTTTAATTCTGTCTGTCCGTCTGTCTGTCTGTCCGTCTATGGAGACATTTCTACACCGTTGGAGCTTTCGTAATAATACTTTGCAAAAGTATAGTCTGGACAAAGATACAGAACTAGATTACTATAGGGGCCGATTTGAACAAAGACCACGCCCACCTCCCATATGGACATTTGTTCACCTTTTCGGTCCAACTGATGGTACGCAATATGGTAGTTAAGTAGATGTGGGTCCCAAAAAGTAGGCGGTATATATTAACTGCAATCCCCACTATTATCAAATATTCATAACTTGGCATCCATCAGATATTTGTTTACGAAATTTGACCAGAAGAAACATGTGCACATTATTAAGCTAACTGCAAGAAATGAGGTTGATCAAAGAAAGGACACGTCTACTTTTGATATACGGAATTTTCGGGTCTAAAATTAAAATTAGCCTACCTTTGCTTGTATTGATGCTGTCGGACTAAAAATCACCAGAAATGTACATGAGGTCCATAATAGTGTATAAGCAAAATATTCGGATCATTTTGCTGCTGCCACGCCCACAATTAACAAATATCATTACTATGTTCATATTGAAGATTTAGCAACGAAATTTCACAGGAAGGTTGCGGGTACTAACATTAGACACCAAACAAAATATGGGCGGTTATTTTTACAGCCACGTGCACTATTGACATAGTTTTATAACTTACGATCTATACAATATTTTTGGGCAAAATTTATATTAGTACGTATATTGACAATACAAAGCCATACCCAAGAAGTGGGGTCCATCAGATAGAGGACACGGCCCCCTCTATTAATTTTATAATCAACTGAAAGTGGATATGCTCCTAATGTATATTTATGAAGAAAACATCCCTATTGTTGAAATCGCATGCGCAAGGAAAGGTTAAGGGTATTTCAAATTCGCTCTAACCCGACTTCAGACTTCTTTAAAAAAACATTTTTTTAACTAAAAATTTATACAACTTTCCATATAAATTTCCTAAAAATAATACATACACGTATATTCATTTTTTAGCTCCACCAGAAATAACAGTTGAAAAATCTTGGGTACATGCAGCTGAAGGATATGATGTGGAATTAGTTTGCATTGTACACGGAGATGTTAATTCTGAGGTAAGTGGGTTCATTTAACAGGAGATATATTTGAAGGAAAGAAAAATTGGTGTATGTTAGAAAAATATTATATACATGTACAAATTGGTAAAAGGACCAATATAGCGATCCTAGTTCGAGAATTCAATCTATATATTTATTCTCAAATTCAACGCCCAAAGTTCTGTATCATAAATGAGCGGTGTGATGCAAAATGAGCAACCAATATTAAAAAAGATATGATATGTGCACTGTCTGAAGGTTATGAAGAACAGAATTGAATAAATTCAACGAGACATTCTTTAAAATCTGTTGATTAGATGGTACAATTTCTACAATTATTCACTTTCTTATAAGCAACCACACTATTCGTGTGTGTTCATGTGTGTGGTTTTTAATTTTTTAAGTGCTTGAGATAGATTTAAAATATGGCTTTATTATGGTCATTGGGTGTATATGATTTCGCAGCGAATACTAGATTTAAATTTTACTAAGATGTGAAAAATTCATATTTCTTATAAAATAGTGTTCTAGAATCCAAAAAGTAGTTGTACGTCAATGTAGCGGCGATGTATTGTAGGCTACTGCCAAATTAAAAGCAATCCTCCAATTCACTAATATAATACAGATTTCTGATTTAAGTCTTTAAAATATAGATCGGCACGATGAGTAACGCTGAATTGGGGCAGAAATATAGTCATATTTCGCTTTTGCTGTATTTATCACTCTCAAACTTTGCACAATGATCAAGATTGAGTGAAGTTTCCTTGATACAAAAATAGGAGACGTCGGTGATCTAGAGTAGGAAATTATACTGTTGATATTGTTTTCATTTCTTTTTCCAGTATTGCACTGCTTTCGAACTTTTGATTTATATATCAGTTTTAGAAAAAAACTCCGTTAGTATGAAAAAAAAACAAAATATATGCAATTTATAAGTACCTTAAATGTACGTATAGCCACACAATTAATATTTATTTAATACAAATATGTATATACAAAATTTTTTTTTATTTAATTTTTTTTTTATTTCCTCTTTTATTTACAATCTGTTTTTCAACAATAAGTAAAATTATTTGTACAATTTGGTTATACTATGTATTCTGGCTATATACTTGTATATTTAATCAAGAAAATGTATTTTTTATAGCTACATACATATTAATAAACATAAAAAAAAACATCAAACGACAATATTAAAACCTATACGGAAGGTCGGTGGGTGCGATTCGCTTTAGTCTTCTTTGTTGGAAATTTTTTTATTCCCAATAGTTGCCGCATATGAGAATTTTTAAGGGTCCTTAGACGCTCCGTGTAATTTCTGCAACATTTTTCTATCACCTTTTTTTTGTCCGAGGCCAAATTTTTTTTTCACATTGTTTATCTGTTTCGTACGGTCACCTGTCCTTCTACGAGCGCTGTGCATTGCACATAAGTAATAGCACGGTGAGCTAGTCAAAAGAAGGGGAAAAAGAAGTCCGTCACGGTAGCGCCCCATACCGTAATAAGGGCACCGTTACTTCCTGAGGCGGCCTGATATCAGGAAGGCTCTGTAGAAATACAGCCGGTATACTCCCTGGCTGCAAACCATCCGATGGGACGGGTCGTATGACACCCGGATTAGGGAGTTTCGACCGAGCTAGATTAGTCAACCGCACCCAGAATCCAGATCCAGGTGCCGTCGTTACCAGTCATCACCACTTGGAGGTGCTAACTCACACCTGTGTTACATGTTAATCCCCCTGAATGGCCGACAACACGATGACCATGTTGATGATACAGTGATTATATTTTCCCAATGATTCAGTGATTATTTTTTCCCAATGAGTGATTATGCTTCCAAATTTATTTACAATCTTTTTTTTTAACAATAAGTAAAATTATTTGTATAATTTGGTTACACTGTATATTCTGGCCATTGCTGGAGCAATTCAAGAAAATGCATATTAATATACATAAAAGACAAAGCATAAAAGACAATGCGAAAACCTATTTGATTGTTCCCGATAGTTGTCGGATATGAGGATTTCCATGGATTTATAGACGCTTCGTGTATTTTGTGCAACATTTTTTTATGGTTTCCTTCACCGTGTCAATGTTCAAGTCATTGTGAATACCTTAATTCGTCACGTACCAGTCAGCCTTTGTTATTGCACGGAGAATTTTTCATTGTGTTCTTTGGATCAGCTGTATGTTGGTTTTGGTCGCAGTCCCCTAGACTTCTATCCCATATTTCCATATTAATATGATTATTGTCTTATATATTTTTAGTTTTTTATGTAGTGATAATTTGGAACTTCTTCCTAGTAACAAAATTAATTGTCTGAATTTGTTTCTTATTTCGTATTGTTTATTTTTTAATTTTTCCCCTTGATTAGGTCGTATCCAGGTGTCTTTTTGTTTTTCACTTTCGATATTTGTGTTTTAATTTCAACTATTGTCGTCATTTTTGTTTTTTTATAGCGGACATTGTGTGGGTTGTTAAATTGGATATTTTGAGTATCCATGTCGTTACTGAAAATGTTTGCGAAGTGTTTTGAGAGAGTAGTTGCTTCAAAAATGTTCGTTTTTGTCCAAAATGTTCGTTTTTTCTGTTTTTATGGGTGATTTATGTATTATTGCACTGTTTAGTTTTTTAGTAGCCTTCCAAAGGGAATAATTTGTAGCAGCCGTTTAGATAATTTTGTAGTTTGCAATCCTCATATTGTTTTACCGTTGTCTTCAGCTCTTTTGCCGCTTTATTGAATTTAGCTTTGTCTTCAGGGTGTCTAGAAATTTGCTATTTTTTCCTGAGTTTTCTTTTTTGTCCTATTTTATATTTAATGTGAGCTGGGACAGTAGTAATTTCTGATGGGCTTAGAATTGGGGTTGACTGAAGTGCCGCTTTGACGATGTTCTCATTTAGGTATGCTATTTCTGCGTCAATTTTTTTATTTGATTTTAATGAAATATTTGTTGTAATGTTATTTTCTATAAATTGGCGAAATTTGTCCCAGTCTGATTTGTAATTATATAAGCCTCCAGATATTTTTGTATCCGTCTTGCTTTGAAGAGGCAATAGGATTGGAGAATGGTCTGATGACATATCTAAACATGTTTTTACTGCTAAGTATTCGTGCAATATCCTTTTTGTAACGCAGAAGTAAATTAAGTCAGGTAATTTTTTGATTTCTGCTGGCCAGTAAGTTGGCTCACCCGTATTAATAAAGCGATTATTATTTTCTTTTATAGCCTCTAGTAGTTGGTGGCCTTTCGCGTTTGTCAGTGGAGTTTTTTGCATTATGCAACGGCTTTCAAATTATTTTAAATAGTCCATGTATTGCGCCTTTGTGTGATTATATTTCGGTGGACAGTACAGCTTACAAGGCAACTGGTCCTCTCAAGTCACATATCTCTATAGAGGTTGCTTGAACGTGATGTATTTTATATTCTTCTAGTTCTAGACTTTCAAAGGATTTCCCTATGATAATTGCTGATCCCGGTTTTAAGTGGCGCGATAGTCCATTGACGTTACAAATAGCAAACGGTATTTTACTTGTGGAAACAATCTAGTTTCGATTCAAGCAGTGTCACAATGGTCATCATACTTGTTTGGGTTATTAATTGTTTCATCATTATTTTTAAATCTGATAGATCGGCGTTATGATGTATTGGTATCATATTGTTTATTGCTGCATTCGGGTTTTGTTAAGTCTGGTGCTTTATTTATCGCTGTTACATTCCAGGTGTAGTTTTTATTTGTTTCCAGTGTGGGTATGTGTAGGGTGTTCATTAGTTGGAGTTATTTCGTGTTTACGTAATGTTGGGTATTTTTGTATTTGTAGTGATTTGTATATCATACATCATTTGTAGTTTGCTGTGTGGGTTTTATCTATAGGGAGCGTATTTGATTTGCTGTTTCATATCTTTTTCAACATTGCAATGAATTGTGCTGTGGTTGCCTGCGCACTTGATACACACAGGGTCTTTAGTACAATAGTTTTTGGTGTGTCCATATTTTTAGCAATTTGTGTATTGTGTAACTGTTCTTTTTTGGTGAGTTGGTTCGAATTTTCTTTTACAGTATAAAAGATGGGTTAAGGAATATATGTCTTTATTATTGTCGTTTTAGTTGAGTTCCTGGGTAAATAAAGGAACTAATTGTTTATTTTTTGGCATGTTTTGTATGTTTAGTTCTTCATATTATCAGTTCAGCTATAATGTCGTCTTTTTCCGTTGAGTAATGTTTATTTCGTAAAATTACTTTAAATCCACGTTGCTCTTTAGGCTTAAATGTATCATATTTTGTTTCTTTTTGCCTAATCAATTTTATTATGTTTGTATAATGTACAGATTCTGCCGGTTGTATTTTTATTTCGTTTCTGTTCAGTGCTTTCATCTCGTATTTGGTATTTGGTAGCTGATTTAGAGGTTTGTTTAGTGCATTAATATTTTCCATGTTTTCTACCTTTTCTTTCTACTGTTAGAGTTTTGTAATTCCGTGTTTGTTGGTGTTGTTGTAATTGGTGTTGTTGGCTTTGGTGACATAATTGTTGCGCTAGTATAAATCAATGTACTTGTCATAGCTGTCGAGCTACTGTTTTAGTACAAAAGAGCTTTGTGTTGTGGTAGATCTACCTGAAGCTGTAACTGGTGGATAAACCTCCATCACAGTAGTGGGTTTCGCGCATTAAACGCCCCACGGTATTTTTAACGCTAGTAGTGGTGCCGTTAAGGAGAGCGAGAGAGCAGGATCTGGCTCTGCTCTCTGCTACTTCCACTGGTAAATTGGAGCAGCCGTTACATTGAGTGGAGACAAATGAGAAATATGCATTTCTCTTTGTTATTGTTTTTTGTTGATGAGTGTTAGAGACACTCATTTTAATTATAGTGTAGTTGTTTTGGAAATGTTTTGTGAATTTTACACTTCACTTTTAATCTGTTCTTGCAAAATAGATTTCGTAAATAAATTGCACTTTTGCGAAATAAATTTCGTAAATAAACTGCACTTTTGTATTTGCATCTATATCGCTGTTTAAACACAGTTAAAACCCGCTTGAAATTTCACTAGCTGAAACAATAAAATTTATATTAATCATTATCAGACGTAACTTTACTAGGCTCCAGGATTTCCATTGGTAGACACAAATCTGCAATCAATGCAATCAGTTCAGGACATAAAGATTAAGAGTCCTTATATCGAAGTATATATTTTCTTGAAAAATATGAAAATTGAATCCAATTATAGAAGAAAATAAAGAAACATTTGCATGGTTTTTTCGCGAGTATTTGTATGTGCAACGTGAGTGAAATTCACTCACATTTTTTTTAAATTTCTCAAGAATAACAGAGAAGAAAATTTGGGCATTGCATTGACCTGTTATTCTTTCTCAGCGAGTTTGACGATTAGCTGTAGGTCCTGATGTCACAGCAGCCCAAAAAATTATAAGCACGTACTGTAGATTGTGTGTTCGTAATAAATCTTCAATAAATAATAAAATAAAAAGGCAATACTTAAAAATGAGAAATGCGATGTAGATGATTCTCCTGACTTAGAAAGCTGGCAAACAGGTTTTTCGAAATTATGCATAATAATTTCAATGAAATTCCTTTTTCTATTCATAAAAGTATCATATTGTTACGAAATTGCCCTCTTGACAATTTACTCTGTTACAAAATTGCCTTCCTGACAATTCCTCTAACTCTCTGTACTCGGACTCGTACCGCTGGATTGTGTAGTAATCAAACAATCGCTGGTTAAATTAAAATAATTAGCTTTATTTAATTATTGCTATTTAAACATTTAATATTAGGCTTAAAGTTTACTTAGTTATGGTTTGCACTTTATTTAACACTTTATTTAATAAGTAATTTCATCACTTTGCACAATTACAAATACTGCTGCTTTGATTATAATGCTAGATGCACACACTTTTACGGTCTCTGATCTACTGTCTTCGAGTTTGAACAGTCTTGTCGCTTTTATAGTTTTCGAATGGTTGGTGTAGAAACTTCCACGCTATTCTCGTATATTCTAGAAGCTTCTATCCTCTTCGACAGAAGTCGAGAATATTCTTTTTGATATTACCGACAGATGGTTCTTGAATAAGCTTTTATTCGAATAGTTCGCATCTTGACTCACAGGGGGCACTCATTCTCCAGATGGGATCCTAAAAATATGCAATCCCTTTTCACTGAGCTATCACGTTTCACTGCCCTCCGCTTAAACTTGTTCGTCCCGAACAAGGATAGTACTGCAACCTTTATAAGGATAGCCTCTCTAAATGAACAACTTTCATTTTGCTCCTGACATTTCTCGTCCACTGGATGCGGTATCTAACATCGTTGATGCGATTTATCAACTTATAAGGTCCTTCCCAGTGTGTTTGCACTTTTGGCGATAATCCACTTTTCATTTGCGGATTATGAAGCATAACTAGTTGCCCTTCCTGAAATCCCTTAGAGTTTACTCGTACATCATATCTCGCTTTCCTTTTATCACTCATCAGTTGCGTACGATTTCTGCTGTTTCCATGAATTTCATTCAACTGTCCTCGTTTTTTAGGTATACAATTGCTGCATGGAAGTACTGTAGATGACTCTTTAGACCATTCTTTCGCTAGATCGTCGGGTACCTTTTTATTAGCTCGTATCTTGCTTTTCGCGACTCGCGGTTGCCTCTCACAGTTTACAATTGCTGAGATTCTCTGGCACCTTAGCTTGTTTTTCTCTATGGTATCAACGGTATTTGAAATATTCACTACTTTTTCTGGTACGATTCTGCTCTTATGCTTCCCAACATCTCCACCCATTTTGGCCTGTATAACTGCCTCTGACTTGGGTGCGATTTTTGTCCGTCTCGATACAATGGCTTGTTTAACAACTCCATACTTATCATCACCTATAAATAACGATATTTCGGTGTTCGCATATTTCAGTACTCGGCTTTTAAAATCTAGTGTGAATCCATTCCGGATCATGAAATCCACACCTAAGATTACTTCATCCACAATATCCGCAACTATAAACTCGTGCTTCACTGTTGTGGTGCCGATAGTGATTTTCCGTGTAACTTTTCCAAGTACCGGTGCATCATCTCCAGTGGCCGTACGCAAACTTATTCCCTGAAGCGGCTCGATTCCCCGAACGAGATCCCTTCTGATTATGGAATGTGATGCCCCCGTATCCAATGTTACCACAACTTTTCTTCCGCTTATTACACTGTTGACAGTTAGGCTGTTATTTTTCCGCGCCATCTGAGAAACGAAGATTCTTGGGCCATCAGTTGTGGGAGTCCGTTCATTTCCCGGCTTGACAATCTTTTCCGATTCCCTAATTCGGACTTTGTCTTGCTTTGGCAATCTTACCGGAGCGTGTGTTGCATAATGTTTCCATCTCAACTGACAATCACGAGCCATGTGCCCCACATCACCGCAGGTAAAGCATTTGCCCGTGAAACTTTGTCTGTTCTCGACTCTTATCTGACGGGCTGTGCATTCTGACCGACACACCAATGCTGCTGTCTCTGATAACAAAGCGCTAGCTACTGTCTCCATATATGTAGCTTTCGGATTAGTTATTGCAGAACGCTTTATCTCCGCATCGCGAATGCCATATACGAATGTGTCCATCATACACCTCTCAGTGATCTCTCCTGGGTAGGCAAGATGAGCCAACCGTTCCACTTCCGCCGCAAACTGTTGTAGAGACTCACCACTCTTCTGTACCCGTGTTCGTAGCTCTACTTGGTACATCTGCTTGCGATGTTCACTACCATACTTGCGCTGAACGGCATTCATCAAGCTTTCATAGCAGTCTCGCTCACTTTCTGAGATAGTTTGAAGCACATCAGCGGCAGCACCTTTCAACGAAACGGTTAATGCAGCCACTTTTTCGCGAGCACTCCAACCATTTGTGCTAGCGGTAGTCTCAAATTGCATTCTGAAGACACTAAATGTTGTGGTTCCATCATAGGTAGGAGGCTTCAGTTTTATTGAGGATAAAGCTGGCACAGGCAATGCACCTTCCTGTAATAGGTGAATTCTTTGCTCTAATTCGTTCTGCTTTTGCTCGTTCGCAATGAATTTTTGTTCTACAGATTTTTCGAACGATTCCTGCCGTGTCTCAATTTCACAAACCTTCCTGTCTACCATCTCGGACATTTCTTTCATCTGCTGTGAGTTTTGTTCCGCTAGTAGAGCAAGTCGTATTTCACTCTGCTGTAACTGTTCTTTAACATCCTCTCTGACAGCTTGAGCATTTTGTTGTAATCGCTCCTGTATCCTCTCATCGACTGCTTGCTTCAGGGTTTCAGCATTTTGTTTTAATTGTTCCTTGACAGCTTGAGAATTTTGTTTTAACTGCTGCTGTATTACCAGGATAAGTGCACTCATGTCAAAGTTACCCGTGCTAGTTTCTGGGGTTGTTTCTTCGTGTCGAGGTGTCGTTGGCTCTTCACATTGGAATTCATGCTCATCGACATCTATACCCTGCTCCTCTAAAGCGCTTCTTAGTCTCACCTGCAGCTCCGCTTTAAGCCCTTGTGTTTGCAAATTTAAACGCTCAAGCTCCTTCTTGAGCTGCTCCAATCTCAGTTCTTCAAATTTAACCATTGTTTATCACAGATACACAATCCCACTTCTGACACCAATTGTTACGAAATTGGCCTCTTGACAATTTACTCTGTTACAAAATTGCCCTCCTGACAATTCCTCTAACTCTCTGTACTCGGACTCGTACCGCTGGATTGTGTAGTAATCAAACAATCGCTGGTTAAATTAAAATAATTAGCTTTATTTAATTATTGCTATTTACACATTTAATATTAGGCTTAAAGTTTACTTAGTTATGATTTGCACTTTATTTAACACTTTATTTAATAAGTAATTTCATCACTTTGCACAATTACAAATACTGCTGCTTTGATTATAATGCTAGATGCACACACTTTCACGGTCTCTGATCTACTGTCTTCGAGTTTGAACAGCCTTGTCGCTTTTATAGTTTTCGAATGGTTGGTGTAGAAACTTCCACGCTATTCTCGTATATTCTAGAAGCTTCTATCCTCTTCGACAGAAGTCGAGAATATTCTTTTTGATATTACCGACAGATGGTTCTTGAATAAGCTTTTATTCGAATAGTTCGCATCTTGACTCACAGGGGGCACTCATTCTCCAGATGGGATCCTAAAAGTATGCAATCCCTTTTCACTGAGCTATCACGTTTCAATATTTAATACTAAATGTATCGGATATTGATTGCAATAGTAATGTGAAAAATCTATTTTTCTGATCGAGAATGTTTCTGGCAATCTGGAACTTGAATAAAGAAATTGAAGAAAACGTCCACAACAGAATCGAACATTTTGTAAAATATTGTCATAGTTTTTTATTATTCCTATTATTATTATTATTATCATAATAAACTCATTGAAAAAATTAAACACACACAAATTTTGTGTACACAGCTTATTTCTTCAAATGAACATTTATTACGGTTTTCCAATAAAAATAATTATAAATTAAACGAAATATTTTCGTCAGTCAATATATTTAAGATATGTTCTCTTATTTATTTTGCGACAAATATTTCATATAAACTAATAAATCTTTCAATGTTTAATATTTCAGAATCATTTTAATTTTTTTTTCACAAATGTATGCTAGTTTGACTAGTTCGCTACCATGGCGTAGATGCGCACATCGAAATATTTTTGTACACTGATTTGTTTCTATCATTCTTGAATATTTCTATGGTTTATTTAGACCTTATTCCGGTACGCAGACAAAGAAATTCGTTGATAGCAGCATCAGGAATTCATGTTCTGTGCTTATACTTATATGGAGAATCTCCACTGTTAATAATAAATGCGGTTGCCCAGGGTCAATATACTAGATGGCCACAAGATAAATTGCGCCTCTAGACTTCTAACTATTTCTAAAAAGCGACACAAACAACCGATATTTCTATGTGAAGTATGCATAAACCAGATACAGTTTTGTCTCCTACTCAGCCCACGAGCGCTCTTTCGCAGCGCATGCGCTCTCGTAGTGTGTCTGCAGTGCCGTCTTAGCCTGAGTTTTTGCTACCTTTGCCAGAAGCGCTAGAGCAGTGCTCCGAAAACATGGACGCGGGTGCTTCAAGCTTGCTCCATTCGCTAAGTGAAGTCGTTCAGGGACAGCAAACGCTTGAACAGCCTAGATCTACTCAGTGTTTCGCGGGCCCCTTCATTTGGGCCCCCTCACGTGCTCGGCTCCGCTGAGTCTCTCGCTTCTATTCAGACACACGTGGAACTAAACTAGTCTTGGAGTGCACAATGCCGTACTCCCCAGCCAAAAACATTTACACAAACTCCCTAATATTAAACACCAGCACAAACAGCAACAATAAGCTCTCTCAAAATGCTACGAAAAATTCCTCCCAGAGTAAGTACCAGCAAAAAACACATTCACATCGTCGAGGTATACATATACACATATTTTGTTGATATGATCTCTTAACATATGGTTCATGAGTCTCTGAAACGGGAACGGTGAATTCTTCAGGCCAAATTGCATACGTAAGAACTTGTAATGACCACTGGCTGTAGAGGATTCAGGATTTGGGAGATATGTTGGAGCCACTTCAATTTGGTGAAACCCTTTTGCCAAATCGATTGTGGAAAAGTTATTGCATTTGCCTGTTTGTCAAATAGTTCGTCGATATTTGGCATTGTATAGTTGGCCGTTGATGACTATAATCCACAACGAGTCTACATTTTACTTCTTTTTGGAAAAGGTAATTTTTTGTTGTTTAATTTAATAATAGTTTGGTCTAACATTAGTGCGATCTGCCTATCTGGTTCTTGCCTGTGAATTTGAGGGTATCTAAAAAGTTTGCTATAAAATTGTCTGCCATCTTTTAGGACGCTTGTGAAAGTCAAAACGCCTTCCCAGTGTCTCTGTCTCTTCCCAGTGTCTCTGTTGGACTGTAAGAAAGTTTTTATTCTGGAAACACAATTTTTTGGAAGGTGCTCCGAGAACGCTTCATTTGGAATGTCTCCATTCCATAATTCCAAGTTAAATATGTCTGCTTCGTATTTCCAGTCTGCGCACCTTTTTGCATACAGTTCCATTTGCCTCGTTTACGTATATTTGGATATTCGTTTTGTTATTGATTACTTGTCCTGTTTTCTACGCAGTTGAGGTTTAGAAGGATGTTATTACCAATTATGCCGTTAAAATTTTTATGGAAAGGGATTTCGAAAAATTTGCAAAGTATTCGTCTTTATTTAAATATTTTGATCAAGGGAATTCGGTATTTTTTGTTGGTCTGCATATTTCTGCCTAGCACCCTCAGTGTATCAGAGGCGCTACCTACTCCCCATTTAGAACTAGTTAGATTTGTATTTACAATACTCTTCTTCTTCTTAGCTGGCGAACAACTCTAGTGGGACAATGTCGCATAATGAGACTGCGCCAGTCGTGTCTGCTAAGCACGCGCTGATGCCAGTTGGAAAGGCCGCGTCCAGGCAGGCCCTCCTGAACTTGGTCTTTCCATCTCAATGGTGGTCTTCTACTACTGCGTCGCCCACCTTGGGGCATCGAATCAAAAACTTTCCGGGTTGAAGTAGTTTCAGTGCGATTAAATTCCGGATGATTTTTTCCACCATTAGGTTGAAGAAGTCACACGTCAGGGAGTCACCTTGTCTGAAGCCTCGCTTTTTCAAATAGGTCGAAGAGCTCCTTTCCAATTTTCACTGAGCTACAGGTTGCGTTTAGCGACGTCTTGCACAGCCTGATTAGCTTTGCAGGGATGCGAAATTCTGACATAGCTGCTTATAGTTGGCTCCCTATCGTTCTATCAAAAGCGGCCCTGAAATCGAAAAAATATGGTGGGTGTTAATTTGTGTCTCTAGTGTCCTCTGCAATATTTGACGTATTACAAAGATTTGGTCTATGATACTTTTACCAGGCCTGAAACCGCACTGATAGGGTCCAATCAGTTCGTCAATGATGGGTTTCAGTCTTTCGCAGAGTACGTATGCTATATTACGTATGCTATATTAAGAATACTAATTCCGCCGTAGTTACTGCATATCGCACGATCACCCTTCTTGAGGACTTGGCAGAGCACACTCTGGTTCCAGTGGCTGGGTATGAAATCTTCTTCTCGTTTCTTCTGCAGCAGCGTTGCGACACTCTTCTTCATACCAGTTGTTATTTTTTGGTTGGTGGTAGCCAACCACATCTTCAGCAGCTGTGAGCATGGAGTGGGGAATATGCGTCCACTGCGCGTACTGGCGAGGCGTATTGTGAAGTTATTGCCTGTCCTTTGTGACTGCTTCTGGACGTCGAATTTTCTTGGTGCACTTGAACGCACCTTTTTCACCGCACTGAGGAGGGTGCGAACCTTTGCTGCTACAAGGTAATGGTCCTAATAACTGTTGGCGCCTCGGAATGTACGTACGTCCAATATATTGGAGGCGTGGCGTCCATCTATCAAAACGTGATCAATCTGGTTTCGAGTTTTCTGATTGGGGAAAAGCCAGGTGGCTTTGTGGATACGAGATGCTTGAACCTATTGTTACTGACTACAATGCTCCGGGCTGTGGCGAAATCAGTCAGCCTCAATTCATTGTCGGATGTTTCACCGCGTAGGCTGAAATTTCCGACGGTTGTGCCAAAGACTCCCTCTCTGCCTACCTTATCTTTAAAGTCGCCAAGCACGATTTTTATATCGGGGGGGCAGTGGTAGTAAGCTTCTTCAACGCAATCGTAGAACGCGTCCTTGTCCGCTGCATCTTTCTCGCCCATCGGAGCGTGAGAGCAGATGAAGTTGAAATGAAAATATTGGTCTTCACCCGGATTGTGAACAGCCTATCGTTTATAGGCGTAAACTGAATATTATATAATGATATATTTTCCCAGCTCTCTGCCAACCACAAAGCCAATGCCATATTCACGTTTCATCTCATGGCAGCTGTAGTAGACGTCCCAAGTTGCTTGCTTGGAGCATCCTTGTCCCGTCAATCGAATTTCTTGGATTTCTGCCTTGTATTGATCCAAGACGTCAACCAGCTGGATAGGTGCACTTGGCCTGTTCAACGTGTGAACATTCCAGGTACATAGCCTGCAATCGTATTCCTTAAGTCGTTTGCGTGGGGGGTCGTCAGAAGTTGAGGGATGTCTTATCCGAGGCATCTTATGATTTTTCATTGGAAATTGATTTTTCCGTGGGGGGTCCCAAACCCTGCGCACAACCCTGCAATCGTCAGGGAAGACATATTAGCTCACTACCCAGCTGATGCTGAGATAACTACCCAGTTAGGGCTGTGGATCAACTTGCTTATGTTTGAAACCGAGATCGCTCTGGTCATCACCAAGTTGAAGTCAATTAGAAGCCTTACTCTGCTCAAATAAAAGCTGAGGCAACCGTCATCATGTGCCATTTATAAATCTTAGTTTTCTCACTGGGCTATTAATTGTTATATAAGGGGCTCTTTCGCCCAGTCAACTGAATATTTTCGTATATCCAATGGTTCTGTCTCTGATGGTAGATTTCCCGTACCGATAGTTATTTATCTCATTTCTTAAAGATGCAGATAGGTGACAAAATGTGGAGTTTGATGTGATTCTACTTTGCCCCGATGTGGTTGCGTAATTTTGGTTACGATCTATGTTAGTATTTTGGTGATTAGCTCTATCATTTTCGTTAACTCTATTAGTATTATTCAAATTATTAAATGATGGTTGATTGTTAGCATTCCTTTGGTAGTTGTTAATCATTTTTTGATTTGTATCCGTTAGTACTATGTTTTTTATTATAACTGCCTGTGTTTTCGATTCCCGCATGGGAACAATTTAGGTAGTTATGGTTTTTCATAATATCATAGGCTTTTATCACCGTTTCGGGATTACGGCTTATTATTTCAAGTAACCCATGTTTGAATAATTGAAGTGCAATCCCTTGATCAGGTCCGGACAATTGAGGTTTGCAAAAGCTAGGCATGGTTCAACCTACACAGCAGTGTGTTAACTGCCTGATAAAAATATCCTACATTTGAGTAGTACCAACAAGCTCTCAATTTACGACAAGCACTTCCGTTGGCTCTGCATGGTAATTAATTAATATTTTAATATCTGCCTAATTTCGGTATATGTGTTGGGGTCCCAATTTATAAATAATGATTTGCGAGCAATTTTAGCTTTAATTATATCGACAATTGATTGTGTGTTTCAAGTACTAAATGTTTCGAAACTATCAAACTGTGTGACACCTTTCTAGATACCAATTATTAATTTGTATTTTTCTTCTAAGTCAAGGGTTCCCTTTTTGATTGTTTGTATCTAGATAATATAATAATAAAAAAGAGAGCATTTATACTTTATATTTATATTCGCTTTTAGGGCTGTTTACCTTGAGTGCAAGGCTTGCGGGTTTGGTGCAATTAAAATGTGCAGAAAGACATAAATCGCGTTCACAGCAAATATGCTGTCGTTGCATTTAGAGATCAGTGGCTTATTGTATTTTATTTCATTTCTTTTTAAGTGCAAGGTTTACGTGTACGAGTATGTGCTTGCAATATGTAGCAAGAAAAACTGTTCACACGAATATGCTGACATTTCGTCTCTCCACTCATGAGAATGAATATATTGGATTTATGGCAATATAACTATATATAAATTTCCACAATACTACCTTTCTCCAACGAACTAGAATATATGTATGTAGATTACTCCCAGCAGTCTAGTAAGAAAAAGGAGTAGATTAGGTTAGGTTAGGTTAATGTGGCAGCCAGTTCAAGGACCAGCTCACCCAGACCACCATTGGGCCATTGTGATACCACCGCGCCACAACGCACCTCCGATTCACTCGTCGAACCATTTTGAAGCCCTAATAAAGCGCAGGATTTGTTTGATCTTCGCGCTAGACATCTCTGTAAGAGAGCTAAAAGCGTATTTGCCTAAAGAGCCCGCTCTGCTTCTGGCCAGAGCGGGGCAACTACAGAAGAGATGTTCCACAGTCTCCTCCTCCTCCTCATCCCCACAGCTTCTGCAGTATTCATGAGAGAATACTCCCAGCCTGAGAGCATGTCTGCCGAAAAGCCAGTGACCAGTTATACATGCCACAACCTTAGAGATATTCTCTTTCGGCAGGGCAAGCAAGTCTCTAGTTTTCCTACTATTAAGTTCCGGCCACATTAGCCTAGTCGTTAAGCAAGTGCCCTCTTGTGCCCAAGACCCACTGGTCTCACGCACGACCCTATCCTTCAGCAACAGTTTACAGGTGGCAATAGGTATTCCAATTTCACATCTGTCCATGCCTAAAGTAAGGTTGGTACCCCGTCTGGCTAAGTCATCAGCCCTACAGTTTCCCGCAATATCTCTATGCCCCGGAACCCATATAAGGCGTACCTTGAAAGCGGTACTGATATCATTTAGGGCTGCTCGGCAGTCCTGAGCAACCTTTGATTTCAGTGCCACCGAATTCATTGACAAGATGGCCGCCTGGCTATCCGAGTAGATATTTATAATATTTCTTGTTACGGCATGTCTATTTAAGTAGACGGCTACCTCCTTTATGGCTAGGACCTCTGCTTGATAAACACTGCAGTGGTCGGGGAGACGGAAAGAAAGTTCCAGTCCCAATTCTTGTGAGAAAACTCCAAAACCGACTCTATCGTCAAGTTTGGATCCGTCAGTGTAGAAATTAAGTTCCCCCCTTCTCCATGGCATTGGTGTTTGCCACTCTCTTCTAGACGGAATATATGTCTGGAAGTGCCTATCGAAGTTGAGATTAGGTATAGAGTGGTCAATGTGTTGGATAGAACTACTCCAGGTATGCGCAATAGTCGAGTGACCAATCTGCCGATCATGCCATAACGCCGCACATTTCATCCTTAGTGCTGATGTGGCGGCCACTTGTTTCCCTACCAGCTCTAATGTAGGTAGGTTGAGTATTACTTCTAAAGCTTTAGTAGGCGTGGTCTTTAAGGCACCAGAGATACATAAAAAAGCCGTTCTTTAGACCTTGCTCAGAAGCTTCAAATAGCTTTGTTTCTGAGTGGCTGGTCACCATACCAGTATTCCATATAGCAATATGGGTCTGACCACCGAAATGTATAGCCAGTGCATAATTCGTGGGGATAGCCCCCACCTGATTCCGACCGCATTTTTACATGTGTACAAAGCAATATTGGCCTTCCTGACTCTTTCTTCAATATTGGGTTTCCAGGTAAGTTTTCTATCTAGTACTAGTCCCAAATATCTAACTGTCTCCTTCATCGGAATTTCCACACCTTTGTATATTAGCGGGGAGACCTCAGGAGATCTATTTTTCTTAGAAGTAAGGATTAATTACATTTTCTCAGGGTTTAACCCTAATCCCCTTCTTCCCGTCCAACCAGTAAGCGTGGCCATGCTAGAGCGCAAAATATCCATAAGAGTGTTTGGATATTTCCCTCTGATCACAATTGCCAAGTCATCAGCGTAGGCGACGACATGGCAATCCTCCCTCTCTAAGGCTAGCAGTAATGAATTTACCGGCAAATTCCAGAGCAGGGGGGAGAGGACTCCTCCTAATTGCAGTCACAACACAGGGCGTAATTATGTCCCGTGATTGTTGCAGTTCAGCTGGATAGATTCCATCCGGACCCGGAGATTTATATGGACCAAAGGTGTTAATGGCCCACTGAACTTTCTCGACTGTAACTATCGCATTCCCTATCTCAGACTGCCTGCCCCTAGGTGTCGGGTTATCACCCTCCACTGTGCTACTGCCTGGAAAATGCGTATCTAAGAGAAGAGCCAAAGATTCCTCGCTCGTTTCGCTCCACACATCACCCGGACCTTTAAGGTAGCCCAGGTTGTGTGGTGTCGTCGCTAGGTTTCTTCTTAGTCTAGCTGCTTCCGACGTTTCTTCCACATCCCTACAATAATTATGCCAGGATTGTCGCTGCGCAGTTCAGGTTGCTTTCTTGTATATTTTTAGCTCAGCCTTATAGACTTCTCAGTCCGCGGGCAGACCCGAAGTTTTAGCCCTGTTAAAAAACCGCCTATTCTACTTCCGGAGAAGGCCTAGATCCATTGACCACCAAGTACGTTTGTTCTTGCTTCTCAGTTTTACAACCGGGCACCCGGCTGTCAGTGAACTATTCAGGGCCGTCGTTACCTGATTGATCAGCCCGTCTAATTCCACAGGGGCTGTGGGATCAGACGGGGGATTTATTGGCAGCGAGGCCCTGAGAGTTTTCCTATACTTCCCCCAGTCCGTTCTCCGTATATTTCTAAAGGTCTTAACTGGAGCTCGTGGGAAGTTCACTTCGTATTCTTAATAGCGATGGTCAGAGTAGGAATTTTCATTCGACACTCTCCATCTTTTTATATTGTTAGCGAAGTTATCGAAGGTCAGGGTAATATCTAACACTTCCCTTCTATTTTGTGTATAAACGTCGGCTCTGAGCCTAAATTTACCACACTAAGCTTATTCTCTATAATGAAGTCTAAAACTGACTCACCTCTTGCGTTAGTGTTTGAACTTCCCCACAAAGTGTTGTGTGCGTTTACGTCACTGGAGACAACCAAGTTCCTTTTGGCTGCGGCTGCCTCCATGACCAATGTCCGAACCTCCTCTGGTGGAGCGACCTTGTCGTGAGGCATATATGCGGAGGCTACCCAGAGACTGCTATTTTGCAGCTCAATGCTTGCCGCCACCGTATCGCCATTACTTAACTGTGGGAGCGAAAAGATGTTAATGTTATCCTTTGCAACTATACAAGCACGAGGCTTACCTGTGCTCTGAGCGGCTATCATCTTGAAGCCTCTCATCTTCAAACCGCAGATTTTGTTGCCGCATATCCACGGCTCTTGGATGAGGGCCACGTCAAAACCACCGGAACCCAGGCGGACCATCAAGTTCGCAGAGGCGAGTTTACAATGGTGGAGGTTGATTTGGATCAGCTTCATAAGAATCTGTCCTTCTTACCTCCACCATCGTAACGTCCGCGTCCTCCTCTTCTTCGGTGTAGTCAAGCAGGTTGTCCTCATCAAAGAGCTGCCCGACCCCGGTCAGCTGCTCTGAGTCGGTCGACCTTTGGCTGCTGGACAACCCTTCTTCACCACCCCCAGCCTCGCTAGCCTTGTCACCCTCTATCTCCTCCGGCTCCAAAACTTGCTCGTCGCTGCCGTAGATCCGGACGGTCGTATCCGGAGCACTCCGTTAGAGACTGGGCTATTTTTTTTGACCTGGGTCCCCAGCCAGGCTGAGCATCGACACGGGTCGTATGACATCTTACTCCAACCCAGAGGTTTTTTATAGAGGTTTGCTCCTCCACACCCTGTATCCGGGGAGGTGTTTATTGACTCCTCAGTCTAGATCCGTAGTGTTCTATTATAAATAGCTGGGTTACCTCGGGCAGGATGTGACCCTTCGCCACGCACAATCGGTCTAGATGGAATAGAAGCTAATGTTCCTAGAACTATAATCGCATATTCCCATCCTGCGAAAATTTACGTTTCAACGAAACTTACGCTTCAACGAAAACTGACGTTTCAACCCCAGAAAAAGGAGTAACGGAGCGGTCTTTCGACAGGTCCATGTTGAATGCTTTTTAAGGTTGAAAGCGCTCTCTATTCTCTTTCTTTAGTTTTCGAAACCACTAGTCTCTCATACATTGATATCGATCTTTTGTTTACTTTGGTCGACCATACTTTATGATTCGCTTTCACAAAAGATATCGGCATTTTGTTGTACTATTGGTTTCACAAAAGATATCGCAATTTTGTTGCAGTGTTTACAATAGTTGGCTACTGCTATAATTCGAATGACTGAGATAAGGGAAGAAAAAGGAATGCATCAAAGTTGACGTTGAATGCATTATATATCTGTCTAAAATACGAGAATAGCAGGCTCTGGGTGGCCCACTTGTGGTGAGGGATAATCGTCAGATATGGAAGTATAATTATTTTAGGGAAAATGGAATAAGTGTGTTAAGTGGGAAATGTCCGATTATCATTATAATTATATGAAACTGGAATTTGGAGATTGTCTAACTTTTTAAATTATATGGTTACAGATTCTTTTTTTTTAACATCATAAAAGCTGATGATGTGTATAAGGATATATTACCTAATACTGATTTCAAATTTGATACATCTGAATATCGTATTTCTAATATTTATAATATTCCGTTAAAAATATTATATTATAAGTTTTAGTTATGATGAAAGATGAAGTCAAAGGTAAAATTATAAAAGGGTTCATCGGTCCTCGCTCTAAAACGATTCAAATATATATAATAGCGGAATAAAAATTTGCAGAAAAATACATGGGTTCCATAGTAGTGTGTGTGCAAAATATGGAGATCATAATACAACTGCCACGCCCACAATTAGCCAAAAATCATTACTGTGTTCCTATTAAAGATTTATCAATGAAATTTCACAGGAAGGTTGCGGTTACTAACATTAAACCCCACACAAAAGAAGGGCGTATTATTTTTAGAGCCACGACTATTGACATATTATTATAACTTACGACCTATACAATATTTTTGGACGAAATTCTATGTTAGTACGTATATGGACCCTACAAACCCATTTATGGGATTCGGTATCGATCAGATGAAGGATACGCCTCCCTCCCATATACTGCTTGTAGTGATGATATATGAATACAAATTGGTAGATGTATACATTGTATCTGTACTAGCATGCATTCCAAATATGGGCAGATTGGTACTAATGCCACGCCCACAAATAACCAAAAATTAATACTATGTTCCTATTAAAGATTTATCAACGAAATTTCACAGGAATGTTGAGGGTACTAATATTATATCCCACACAAAATATGGGCCTGTTATTTTTAGAGTCACGCACACTATTGACGACATATACAAAAATGTTGGACTAAATTTTATATTACTGGTTATATTTACATTACAAAGCCATACAAAAGAAATGGGTTCGATATAATCCATTCAAGGTACCCTACCGAAAATTACCGTACTATGCTCCTAATGATGATTTATGAAGAAAAGATCCCCATTGTTGAACTCGCACGCACAAGAAACGGTAAAGGGTATTCCGAAGTCGGTCTAACCCGACTTCAGACTTTGGTAATCGCTTTATATGTATATGCACCTAAATGAAAACAACAATAGCAACAACAACAATAGATATACATTTTCCATGACAAAACCACATACAGAAACAAATACAACATGTTGTTGACAAAACAATTATCAGTTGATTTCAATTGATACAAGCAGCAGCAGTTGCGCAACCCCAACCCCAGACTCAGCTTAAGTCCCCGAGTCTATATCTAAATCTAACAACACCAACTCAGAAGATTTTCCATGAGAAACTACATAACAAATGTTATTCACAAAACAATTAACGCTTGATTTCTATATCAGCATGTGCAATTTTGAAAGAGTGATTTTGAAAGGGTGAAAGTAGTAATAATCTGCCCATATTTAGAATGCAAGCTAATTCAGACCTTATGTATACATCTACCAATTTATATTCATCCCTAAAAGCATAGACATGGCTTATTTTGCACATACTATAATAGACCACACTCGTATATTTCTGCAAATTTGTATTCTGATGGCGTCATTACGAGCATAGGTGGGCTAATTTTAATTTTAGACACGAAAGTTCCTTATAACAAGAGTGGGCGTAACTTTTCCGTGATCAACCCCATTTGTTCAAGATAGCTTTATATTGTCCTCATATTCCTTCACGTAAAATTACGTACGTAAATCTCTACCAGATCTTAAGTTATTAATATTTGTTAATAGTGGACGTGGCAGTTAATATATACCACCCACTTTTTGCATAGTGTTTAGTAGTACCCACAGCTCTTGGACCGAAGTAATAGTCATTTTAAAAAAAGTGCAAAACTTCCCTATATGGGAGGTAGGCGTAGTCTCTGCCGAAATCGGCCCGTATAGCAATCTGGTTCTGTATCTGTGTCCAGACTATACAATTGCAAAATTTGATTAAGATAACTCTAACGGTGTAGAACAAAGTGACCACAGACAGACAGACAAAATAAAAATTGCTTAGAAAGTGATTCTGATCATATCTGTATATATATGTCCATACCTACCACGCCTCCTTCTTGAAATTGCAACCCCTCTCAAAAGCACAAAATTAGTATACCCTATTTACCTTTTTTTAATGGTAAAGGGTATAAAAATGTACTAATATAACTATTCTTTAAATTAGGTATATGCCCTTTGAGACAAATTTTGAAATCTCGCAATTAGAGCATACGAGTATACCAACTAAGTACGCACGAGAGGTGTGTGTCTACAAAGTATGTTTAGCACACACATGTCGAATAACCATCTGAGCTATTTAAAAAAACAGAAGCATTACTTAATGAGAAACAAAAGAGGGAACAGTTGGGACTTGAATATCCATAGTATTCCTAATGTTAACTCTAACTGTTGTTTTAACTGCTCATTGATATGGTTTCCTTTGATAGGAGAAGAATACTGCATCAATTTTTCAAATTGTTCACATTTAAATTCAAATAAATAGAATGCGCTAGTATCTGGTCCACATTTTGCATTATTTTCACTCCAGGGTCAGTCATGAAAATGCAACTCATATATGGAATAAACTCTTCCCTCCTTTCAACTTTTAATAATATATGCATCGCTAAGTGATTTGTATGCTCTCCTAGTAGCAACATATCCAACAACCATAGAAAATAGATAATATATTTTTATTTTCATTTTTCTATGGCATTGCTTGCCACACCCACAGTAAATCGGGTATTGATAGTGAAATTAAATATGTGTTCCTATGTGTTTTCAATGGTGTTGAGAGTCTTCTTGTTGGTAGTTTCTATAGACCGTATCGTAAAATTGATATGCAATTGTTTCTAGACCATCTCCGGGGGACTTCGTTGAGATTTCAACGTATTGTGGTAGCAGGGGACTTCGACAGCAATATTTTGATTGAGAATGGATTGATATCTGAATTAATTGTCACCGACTCATTTTACAAAAACTAACAGTTCACTGTTGGATTTATATTTTGTTGACGATAGAGGGACGGTTGAGCTGTATGAACAGCTCTCAGACACTTGTTTCTCTAAACATGACTTAATTTTTCTGGCAATTGATTTTAAACTTAAAATTATACCAAATATTATAAGTTATCGTGACTTCAATAATATTGACTACCAACATTTATGTACTAAGCTCGACAGTGTTGATTGGGATTCAATCCTTTTCATGACCTCAATAAATAATAAAGTGAAGTACCTGCATTTTAATATTAAGCAACTTTTCGGTGAATTTGTTTCGGAAAAAGTGCGCTGCATACGCCATGGAGTGGGGCCTTGCTTTAAAAATAAAATAAAGACATTAATGGACTTACGTGACGCAGCATATAAACGATGGAAATGTTACAAGATACCTCTTTTCCACGAAACATATAGAAACTTTAGAAGACAGGTCATAAAGGAGGTTAGGATTGCTAAATGTAAATATTATGAGGGTAAATTCTCTAATGCTGTAAGTAGCAATCAGACGTGGATAAATATTCGGGGCATTGGCTTGGGGAAGAGCGGTGCACTTCCAAATATTGATTCTGACCTTAACGAGCTGAATCAGAGGTTTTTTAACCTCCCGATCCGAACCGTGTAGCAGTACTGTTGTGGCATCTAATTTTCTTTCTGTGGCTCGAGGTGTGCCACAGGGCTCCATTTTGGGTCCACTTCTCTTTTGCATATACATAAATGACCTGCCGACTGTCTTACAATATTGTAATATTCAAATGTATGCTGATGATGTTCAAATTTACGTCAGTTGTACACCGAACGAAGTTGTCGACTGTGTCACCAAAATTAATAGACACCTGAATAATATATATGTATGGGCAGGAAGGGATTGTTTGTGTCTTAATCCTGCTAAATCTAAGTGTTTGGTGATCTACAAGAAACACTTTGTATCCGCGGGTCTCCTTGGGATATTTATGCATTCGTCGGCAATTAATTATGTAAATGTGATTAAAAATTTGGGTCATATTTGATAGTACTCTGTCGTGGAATAATAATATTGCAGTAACGGTTGGTAAAATCTATGGTATGCTGCGATCCCTATGGGCTACGCAATATTTTACTTCTCTCAGGATTAGAATGATACTAGCCAAGTCCTACCTTCTCCCAACTATGTTGTATTGTTGTCAAATATTTGGGAATTGTGATGCAGTAAGTAAGCGAAAACTCAATGTGTTATTTAATATTAAAACGAGGTATATTTATGGTTTAAGTCGAAGAGATCATGTGTCTGGGCGCGTAATATAACTTTTTCATATCACATTCGATCAGCTTCTTAACACTCGAAGTATTCTATTGTCTGATCGTAAATTATTCGTTAATGTTGTGAGACTTTGGAATTCACTGCCTGTACGGATACAAGGTATTGGCAATGCTAATCTATTCAAAATTGAGCTTAATAAACACTTCCAGTGGCAATGAGTTTATGAGCTGAATTGAGTTGCACTGTGTGGTTGTGTGTGACCGCGCACCCTATTTATATATATGTGTCCTTTTGTGACTAATAATAAATTTAAGGCTGTACATTTTTATTGATTCAACGCTGTATTGTATTGATGAATTGAAAGATGAATTTTTGAAATGCATATTGTAATGTAATTTTTTCTGTACTCTGTAAGCTATTGTATTTTATAGTATAAGTTAAATTATGTCCATATTATTGTTCTAAATTCTATCATTTCATGTTATTGGGACAATTTTACAAGGTTTTGCCTTAATGTCCCAAGTTGAACGTAAATTAACAATAATAATAATATATAATATATAAATTATTAAAATTTCTCCGTCTAACAACCGAGAAAGAAATTATTTTAAATTTTACTGATTATGATTTCATGTCAAGAAACTTGTGAGCGAGAACATTTCAATTTAGTTGACTCAATAAATAATTAAAGATCTTATGAAGATATAAATTAGTGCTGCAACACATTCCTAATCACACATTTGATGTATTGAAGCCTGCCTGATCCCACGCCTTTCCCCCTGTCACCCACTGAAACTCCTACTATACAAACGTAAGGAATACAAGTAGACAAACATACATACATATTGAAATCTACGATATTTCTAAAATGCAGCATACGAATGCACACATATAGATACAAGTCATGTGGCGGAAGAGCTATTCTAATGAAAAACAGAAAAAAACGCTATGCTCTTGAAAATTATTGTAAAGAATATATACACATAAGCTCAATAAACATCCAGCGTTTCATAGATGACTTAATAGTTTCAGCAGTGTAGTGCCCACAAAAATTTAGCATAAGAGAAAACAAATTTATTGAATTATTTGACACATTGGGTACAAAGCTTAAAGCTGCTGGAGACAACAATACAAACCATAAATTCTGGGGTCAAGACTCATAACCCCAAAAATAAATTAATTCTAGTCAGCAATATAAAAAAAAATCTGGACTTTGCATCCCATGCAAGCATTGACATTGATATTAGATTACATACAAAATATTATTTAAATTAGTAATATAACCTTACAATTTAAAGTCAATTTGTCTGCCTGATTATGATATAAAACCAGGCCATGTCATGTGCGATATCTAACCTAGTATGAGAACACTGACAAGCGTAAAGAGACAAAATTTTATCTGTAAAAAATTTCGATGTCAGCTTTTCTTAGTTATTTTCTTTATTTCTCAGAAATGAAGTGTAAATACATATATCTACATAAAGTCCGATATTCTGGTTGAGAACATTGATAAACGTTCGCGAACAAAATTCCAGCAGTTAAAATTCGCACAGTATTTTTTTGTTTGTTTCTTTATTTATTACTCAACATGCAAGTTTATACAATAAAACCTATTAAAAGCGTCACATTCTACTAAACTCAATTTATATGCATACGAATCAACTCTGTCAGTTAAGTCACAAACTTAGAAATGTACGAGTATATGAAGTTCGAAACTCTACGAATACAATTACAGACCGCCAAAATTCAAACACAATCTGCCCCGCCCCACTTACTCTTTGCAGAAAGTCGACCAAACAAACCACACACGCCAAAATAAGATAATAAATACCGGCTGTCTCCAATTCAATATCTATCTGTGAAATATGCATTTCAAGCCAAAAAAATTATAATATATATATATATATATATATATATATATATATATATATATATATATATATATATATATATATATATATATATATATATATATATATATATATATAAATATATATATATATATATATATATATATATATATATATATATATATATACATATAGTGTGAACCTGGTCCTTTATGCTATAACTACTAACAACATCTTTTGATTATCAATATCGTCAGAAAACTTTGGAGGATAAGAAATATTGCATTGCGATATTCTCAGATGCATTACAATTTGGTATGAAAGCCTTATTTATAAGATCAGTCATCTTCTACCGCTAGTTTTCTAAAAAATTCTCAAAACGTATTTAATTAGCCAAAACTATAGAGTTAAGTATAGTGAGTCCATAACAACAAAAAATTTAGTCATTGGACATGTCAGTAGTAGTATGCTGTTCATATTGTACATATGTTCGTACTAGTATGTACTGTGACGATGACAATTACGAGGGCGGATTGATATTGAATCTACCTAGCGCTAGATGGCAGCACAAACACAAAAACTTTTTTTTAGAAATTGCGATCTGTCAATCGTCAGTTGTTAAAACTTCACCCAAATTTATCGATTAGCTTATTTGTTGTAGTCGTTTGAAGTAAGCTACTTTTGTGTTTCTTGAAAAATGGAAAAAAGCGAATTTCGTGCAGTGATTGAACACTATTATTTGAAAGGGAAAACGGCGAAAGAAACAAAACAAAAGCTCGATAAACATTACGGTGAGTCTGCTGCGACGATATACATGGTAAAATATTGGATTGCTGAATTTAAACGCGGCCGAACAAGCACTGCAACAATACCATCAACAGGAAGGCCAAAAGAGGTGGTTACTGATGAAAATATCAAAAAAATCCTCGATATCGTTATGAATGATCGCCGAGTCAAGTTGCGTGTGATTGTTGAAATGGTAAACATATCATATGAACGTGTGTTCAACATTTTGCATGAACAATTGCATATGAAAAAGCTATCGGCAAGATGGGTGCCGCGTTTGCTCAGTGTCGAACAAAAACGAGTTCGACAGATCACTTCACAGCGGTGTTTGGACATGATAAAGCGTAATCCTGTTGATTTTTGGCGTCGATTAATAACTGTTGATGAAACGTGGGTCCACTACACATCTGAAACCAAAAATCAATCGAAACAATGGGTGGAAGCTGGTGGAAGTCCTCCGAAGAAGGCGAAGGCAGTGAAATCGGCTGGCAAGGTTATGGCCACTGTATTTTGGGATGCAAACGGAATATTGCTCATCGATTATCTTGAAAAAGGATCCACAATCACAGGAAAGTTTTATCGTGCATTATTGGATCAATTGATTGATGCAATCAAGGAAAAACGACCACATTTAAAGAAGAAAAAAAATGCTGTTTCTTCAAGACAACGCACCGGTTCACACAGCATTAGATACGACGCTAGAATTACGTGAAATACACTTCAAATTGGTTAATCAGCCACCTTATAGTCCAGATTTAGCTCCTAGTGACTTTTTCCTGTTTCCAAACTTGAAAAAATGGCTCGCAGGAAAAAGATTCATCTCAAACGATGAAGTGATTACCGAAACTAACGCGTATTTTGAGGGGTTCCCGAAATCGTATTATTCAGATGCTATAAAAAAGTTGGAATATCGTCTTACTAAGTGTGTCGAAGTAAAAGGAGACTATGTTGAGAAATAAATGGTTTTTGAAAAAAAAAATGTTTTTTTCCTACTTAGGTAGCTTCAATATCAATCCTCCCTCGTATGCTGGTAACAGAGAACCACGTAGAATCAGCTTCCTTATTGTTTTTACTGAATTTATAGGCAATTCTCATAGTCTCTCTTACATCATAAGCCATTCGACAAACTTCTCTTCGTGTCTATGGTAAAACTTGCTAGAAATTTTTTGATTTTTTCAACACCGAAACAAGAAGGGGATCTAGTGAGTGTTTTAACATCATTGGACTCTAGTCGCCTAAGAAGTGTTCTAAAACATATTAAATAGTGTTTTGATGATTGTTTCATAGACATTTCTTTTTACTTGATTGCACTGATTGTTGCAACACGTTCATTTGCACTCCACGTAGCTGATTCACAGATACGTTTCTATCATAAATTGTAGTCATGTACGGTTATATAGAAAATGAAAAATAACAACATTTTTTTATTATTTCTACATCTGTACAAGAAAACATATATATTTTTTATAGCATGTACGTTTAGTTTCTATATTAAATTTAACAATGTATCACCACATCAAATGTGCACAAAACAAATTGAGCGAACATGTTCCTAGAATTTTCTGAATGTCCATCTACAAAATAAGAACCACAACAGCAAACGTGACATACTTCTAGGTAGGTAGGTAGGACAGCCCCATCACCAATAACCAGTGATGCCACTTAGACTACCAGTTGGGTCCGTTGTGAGCCGCGGATGCGAGGCATGGCCACGCTTCCCCCTCCAGATTGAACCACCCTGAACCTTTTACAAAGCGAAGAAGGTTGTTGGCACCTGACTGACATAGACCACCTATACTTGTTAAGAAGGACTCTAGCCAACGCTCCCTATTTCTAACAAAAACTGGACATGTACAGTAGAGATGCTGGATCGTTTCCAGTTCCTCCTCGTTCCTGCAGCTGCGGCAGAAACCATGTGTATAAACTCCCATTCTTCTTGCATGGTTTCCTATTAGACAATGTCCCGTGAGGGCTCCTATTAAAGTCCTAATTTGTAGTCTATTGAGTCTAATGATATTTCTAGATAGACGCAGATTTAGCCTCGGCCATGTTTGCGTAGCGATTTCACAGGTAGTTGCACAGATCTACCTTTGATTGGTAGAATTAATTAGTGTCTCCCTTTTGAGAAGCTTACAAGTCGCGAGAGGTACACCCATATGCCTACTGACATTTGGCATACAAGTGTCATCTCTCGCAAGCTGATCAGCCTTGCAGTTCCGTGGTATTTCCCTATATCCTGGCACCCAGCACAAATAGATATGGAATTTTTTAGCCATCTGATTTAGAGATCGGCGACAGTCTAAGACACTCCTCCATATAACATAGAATGCATTCCAAATAACATCGAATGCATTCAAAGCGCTTAGTGCAGCTTGGCTGTCTGAGAAAATGCAGATATCCTGACGGTTACATCGTTTATCCTTAGCCAATTCAAGGCTTCGTGACTAGCGGTTATTTCCGTTTGAAAAACACTGCAGTGATCCATTAGTTTGATGGATTCACTGATTGAGGGCATTTCGCAATATACTCCTGATCCTACACCGGTATTCATTTTTGATCCGTCTGTGTATATCTTTATGGGAGTATCTGGTGATGGATCCCCCTCGAGCCATTCCTTTCTGGAAGGGATCCTAAAACAAAAATTCCTTTCGAAACAAAGGGAAGAAGGAAGGTAATCAATATCTCTGGGTATGTCCGTGTAGGATTCTAATATGGTCGCATGTCCACATGGAACAGCTTTCCATTGTTAGCTCGCCTTGAGCCGAATGGCGGAGCATGCCGCTAAATATTTGCAGAAGAGATCTAAGGGTGGCAGATGTAGTATGATATCCAAAGCCAAGGTTGGCGTGATTCTCACGGTGCCACTTATTGCTAATTCTGCTGATCTCTGTGCCTTACCAAGTGTTTCGTAGTAGGTCCTTTTCTGCATTGCAGTCTACCAGACTACATTTCCATATAGGAGAATGGGCCTGGCAACTGCAGTGTAAAGCCAGTGAGCTACCCTAGGCTGAATTCCCCAGGTATTACCTATAGCTCTTTTGCAGGCATAAAAAGCCACACCTTTCTCCTTTGCGGATTATGAAGCATAACAAGCTGCCCTTCTTGAAATCCTTTAGAGTATGCTCGTACATTATATCTGGCTTTCATTTTATCACTCATCAGTTGTGTGCGCTTTCTAATGTTTCCATGAATTTCATTCAACTGTCTTCGTTTGTCAGCTACATAACTGCTACATGAAACTTCCGTAGATGAGTAGGCACCGAATTTCAGATCTGCAGGTAATCTTATGTCACAACCGAAAATAGCCTTAGCTGGTGTTGTAGATGTTGTATCGTGAGTTGCCAATCGGTATGTCATTAAGAAAAGGGGTATGTGTTGGTCCCAATCTTTCTGGTTTCTGTCCACGACTTTCCTTAGGTGTTCCTCAAGCGTACGATTAAATCTTTCAACCATTCCATCGGATTGTGGGTGCAAAGGAGTTGTACGAGTTTTGCGTGTGCCGATCAATTCACTCATTTCCCAGAATATCGTTGACTTGAAATTTCTGCCTTGATCTGAGTGCAACTCAAGGGGAGCTCCGAATCTGCAGACCCAATTGTTGATAAATGCATCTGTAATACGACGAGAATATATTTGTTGCCGGAATCACTAATTGGAAACGGACCTGATATGTCAATTGCAATACGCTCCAATGGCGCTCCCACGTTGTATAAATGCATTTTCCCCTGACTGCACCGGCTCGGTCTCTTGACAGCTGTACACTTTTCACAAGCACTAATCCAGTCAACTACCGATTGCTGGCAACCAACCCAATAAAATCGTGCTTTAATTTTCTCTGCTGTTTTTGTTATTCCCAAATCTCCTCCGCTATGCTCACTATGGTATTCCTTGAGAATTTCGCTTATTCTTGCCTTGGGTACCACAATCAAGTTCTTCGTGGTTTTTCTATCTTCGCTCTCCCACAGGCGAAATAGGAATCCATCTTGTAGCTTTAAGCTATTCCATTGAGCCCAATATGCTTTAGTTATGGGACTTTCAGTCGAGATTTCATTCCAATATGGACGTTTTCCTTCATTCTCACTTGTCACGATTTTTGCCAATTCTGGGTCATTTTGTTGTTCTTCTTTTATTTTTTCTGCTGTCCATTCTTCGTTTGGTAAAACAGCCATTAAGCGCACATCGACTACTCCTTCTTTCCCTTCAGCTTTAGAACAGTGCTTACATTCCATACTGCAAGGACGTCGTGATAGTGCATCAGCTTTCCCGTGGTTTCCACCTCTGCGATGTTCTATTGTGAAATTGTAGCTTTGGAGTCTCTCAATCCATCTCACAACCTGACCTTCGGGATTTTTGAACTGTAATAGCCAGCGCAGAGCAGCGTGATCCGTTCTCAACAAGAACTTTTGTCCATACAGGTACTTGTTAAAGTGCTTCACGCTCTGCATAACTGCCAAAAGTTCTCTCCGTGTTACACAGTAATTCCGCTCTGGCTTTGATAAGATCTTGCTGAAGTAGGCTATTACTCTTTCATGTCCATCAATAACTTGCGACAAGACACCTGAAATCCCGAAACCACTTGCATCTGTATCCAAAATAAATGTTTTGCCAGGAATTGGATACACAAGGATCGGATCTGTACACAATAGCTCTTTCAATCTGTTGAATGCCATCTCCTGTTCGCTTTTCCACTCAAAGGACAATTCTTCCTTGTTAATGCATGCAGGCTGCCAGCCACGTCTCCGAAGCTTGGAGCAAAGCATCTGTAATAGGTGCAAAGATCCAAGAAGCTGCGTAGATCATGCAAACTAGTTGGTCTTGGCCATTCCCTTACTGAGTCTACCTTATCTGGATCTGTGTGTACTCCTTCAGGTGTGACTGTATGTCCAAGGTACTTGACTACTTTCTTAAAGAACGAGCATTTCTTTGCGCCCAGCTTCAACCCTGAAGCTCCTAGTCGCATGAATACTTATTCCAAATACTTCAAGTGGTCCTCGAAGCCCTTTCCCATAACGATGATGTCATCTAGGTACACCAGACACGTTTTCCAGTGGAAACCCTGTAGCACATGTTCCATTAAGCGTTCAAATGTAGCTTGAGCTTTACACAGTCCGAATGGCATCACCAAAAATTGCCATAGTCCATAACCGGCACTGAATGCTGTCTTTTCCTTCAGCAATACATTCATTCACCTCTTCTATCTTCGCCAGAGGTCTTCTCTTCTTGACGCTTGACGAATGGATTTGGCATCACCAGTGTTGATTGTCTGCTTCACCATCTTTGTTCTGCCTTCGTTTTTACCCTTTTCAGCAAATACTGACCAATGTCTTGCCAAAAGTTGGCTGGCAGTCTTCCTCTGCTCTGTGGATAAGTCTTTGCTCCATTTTTTCGTGAGATCGTCGAGTACCTTTTTATCAGCTAGTATCTTAATTTTTGTTTCTCGCGGCTGGCTCTCACAGTTTACAATTGCAGAAATTGCCTGGCAATTTCCAATTATCTGTCCTTTCTTTATGGTTTTAGCGTAATTTGCAAGATTGACCACTCTTACTGGCACTATTCTGTTCTGCTGTTCTTCTACGAGGGTTTTTCCAATTATGATGTCATCCAGTGCAAATTTTTCATTAGTCTCCACAACCCACAACTTGATCTTCTCAATATATCCGTTCATTTCGGCCCATATAACTGCCTCTGACTTTACTGGGATTTTTGTCCGCCGCGATACAATGGCTTGTCGGATACCTCCATACTTATCCTCGCCAATGGATAACGGTATTTCGGTTTTCGCATATTTTAACATTCGGATTTTCAAATCTAGGGGAATCCATTCCAAATCATAACATCCACACGTAAAATTAATTCGTCCACAATATCTGCAACTACAAACTCGTGCGTCACTGTTGTGGTGCCGATAGTAATTTTCCGTGTATCTTTTCCCAGTACCGGTGCATCATCTCCAGCTTCAATATCAATCCGCCCTCGTATTGCTTAGAAAGGGGGGCGAAAATTGTGCCTTTGACGAAATTCAGACTGTTGTAATATTTGGCTGAAATGGGGCAGATTCCGTGAAGTTGCTTTGCAGCAATGAGTTTTTGGGCAGCATTTTTATCTTTCACTAATAAGACAAAATCACCATCACGACCTCGGAAATGCTGAGTATATCTTTGCTTATGAGATTCAGCGATGTGTGGACTAGAAAGCATGAATACTGTGATAGTGATTTTTCGGTATTAGTAGAGCTAACCACTACAAATTTTGGGTTCTGTTATTGGAGTTTATGTAGGTTTGGAAAAATTCGATGGATTTATTTTTTGCTGTCTTTCGTTTTTTTACTGGGGAGCCGGATAGCAAGGCGAACGGATTCGCCTCAATGTCCGACAGCCCTGGAGCCATCGGTACCTAACTAAACTTAAACAGGTAAGTTTTTTTTTTAATTACTATAAAAACAATAATTGAGAGATAATAACGAGAGGTAGAAATTAAAAAAGGAAAACGCAAACAATAGGCGCAGAAAATGAGCAAACACTGTCGGAAAAAAACATGTATTCTCAGCACAAGTGTTAGTCGGTGACCAAAATCAAAATTTCGTTCACATTTCGACCAAACACTGGGAATTCTCTTGCCTCTCAATTACCGATAATTTTAAAAAACTCAACAAATTATATTTCCTCTGGCCTATCATATTTTGGGCGAGGGTCACATGTTGGCACGAAGCACACTCGTTACAAACAGTAACACCATTTTTAATTCAAGTGGAACGTGTACCATGTGGAACAACTGGCAATATATGCCAAAAATCTCCAGATAATAAAAGCAGTTTATTTTTATTGTGATCGTCTGAACACAAATCTCTCAAGAACTAATCTAATGCTTTTAATATTAGAACAGGGCACATAGAAATTTCATCGATAATAATTAAACGGAGTTGTCATTAAAATGTTTTTTTCTACTTAAGTAGCTTCAATATCAATCCGCCCTCGTATGTTGAGAAATAAATGGTTTTTGAAAAAAAAAAATGTTTTTTTCCTGCTTAGGTAGCTTCAATATCAATCCGTCCTCGTATATTCACGGTCTTTATTTATATTTTTCACCCACGCAAAACTCAAGTCACGCGGAACTAAACGTACCAAATACTCTCTCTATTAAGAATATGCGACATCTCTCACGACTCTCCTCAGTACTAAATTGTGTTGCTGGCAGGTGGCCATCAGCATGTTGGTCCAAATATTCTATAATAAGAATATACGACATCCTCTCTTCTGTTATAAATGTGTTGCTGGTGCCAGGCTGGGAACATTTTGATATTGCAGAGCTTTTTACCTTATGTGGATCGAATTTTGCAACTGTCTATTTAGAATTTCGTTGTTCTTTGACGAGACAGGTTCTGTGTCGCTCCGCCTCGGATTAAGAGCAGAAATATAATGGAAGAATGATAAAGAAAACATGTTAGACCAGTGCGCGGAAGAAATATTTCTAGAGTATACACAATTGTACATACAAGCACAAACTTATTGTGTGTATTGTCAATTTTGCATACGAGTATGCTTTTCTTCTACACGAATGTAGGTCAAATCTCACATGGTGTGGAGTCATACATATATTTTTTTATACATTGACAATTTGTTATTATTCTTACAATTATTTATTAGTTTCCGCAAAACTGTCACATTTCATATAAAATACACACACTATTATGAAATCAAATACTTTCTCAATTTTATACGTACATGAATATGTGTGATTAAGAAATTTAGAATTTATTTGATTTAATTTTTACTGATTTTTGAGAAAATGGAAATATTGGTACTCATATTTGTTGTGATTTTGTAAGTTTTGTTGTATTATAATAATAATAATAAATAAAAAAAGTCTTATTTGTATTGAGTATGTTCGTCACTCATACCAGGCGAACAGAAAACGGAAGCAGTATCAGACTTGGTGATTTACAATTTTCAATTGCAAGTTGAAATTATTCTTCAATTGCAAGTTAGGCCACTTTTTAATCAGAGGTCCCCAACTCACAAAATTGCTGCCCGCTTAAAGAAAGCTTACATATTTACGAGGTTTCGCACTTCTAGCTAAGCTTCAAGCTTGGAAAGCGCTGCATATTGCTTCGTTGGCACAGCACAAGAAATGTTACTCCTTTTCATTGTTGCTTAAAAATATCAGATTTGAAGAAAAGTGAATCCCCTAGCACTAATTCTGAGCAGGCACTTACATTCATTTATACATATATAGTTCTGGTAGGTAGCGACTTGTGAAGGGACCGAAATGCCAAATACAAACATAGAAGATTTGTCCACATTACATAACAACTTAATAATTTTAATTTTCAATTCGTGATGTGAAGTGTGATGCTGTTTTCGCTTTCTGTTATCCTGGTATGAGTGGCCGACATAATCAAGAAAGAAGATTTTTTGTATGAATGAGCATTTTTTATATGAAATATACTTTACATATTAAAAATATAGCCACCCTCTGTGGTCTAGTGGTAAGCATGCTAGACTCACACCCTGAGGGTCGCAGGTTCAAATCCGGCCACGGGCTTGGTCTCCAAAATGCTTCTTTCTATAAAATCCTTTTCTCTTCGAGTCGAAAGCCTCTGTAGCTAGTACTCATTCCCCCAACACCTTGCACTCATAATTAATTATGGTGTAAGATATAATAATAATAATAATAATAATAATATTAAAAATATATAAAAATTCCAAAATTCCGTATACGAGTATGTATGTAAAATTTTTATAAAAATTATATATTTCTTATATTGATTTGATAACAAACAAATTAATTTATATGTATGTTTTATATAAATCGTATATTGAATATTTATGATAAATGAAATTGAAATTTTGAAAGATCTGTTTGTTTCTTGTAGTAATTTGCTACTTGCATTATTCACTAAAATCATTATAAATATTTTTTCATTCATTAGCACATAGCAGTATGATCAATGTATCAATAAATAAATTTTTATAAAATTTTCCAAATTTCTGTAAAAGTATGAAAAAATCAAATATTAAATATTTCAATTCATGATATGTATTCACAATCATATTAATATACCATAATATAAATCCAACCGAAGAAGTTGGATGTACGTATGTGATTTATATACATACTCGTATGTGTGTACGTATAAAATTGCGTTTTAATTGCTTTAATACCATATGAAATCAAAAGAAAGCACAACGAATGACAAAAAATAAAACCATCAAGATAATAATAATCAGAATAAAGAAGGATTTAAAATCCACTTAAAAGCTAACTCCCACAAGATACATTAAAAAAGCGCTTTCCTAAAATGTTGATGGCCATATTTGACAGCAGCATTTCAAGATTTTGTACTAACTGGAAGGTTGTCGCATATTCTTGAATCAAACCAAGTTTAAACTTTCACCAAAACATTTTTTTCACTTTTCAATATACTGTTTTGAAAATCAAATGGGTTTGCACCAAAAAATCAGTATTTTTCAAAAACTTTCACGGGACGGATAAAATGACCTGGCCGGGTCTGTCCTGGGGGCCGTAGTTTGGAGACTCCTAATTTAGATACTATAAAAAATGTAACTAGAACTCTATTACTTGGTACAATCGATTTTGCGCTACCGATTTATGGGTGGTGTGCAAACACGATTATCAAACTATTAAGCACGCCTTAGATACAAACAAAAATCTACAATATGCTGTTGCATTGCTTTCTGCCTCGCGATTGATATTAAACCTTCATCAAATTGTAAAAAAATTAGCGCACACCACTCATATTTCAATACCAGACTACAAATAAAAATACTACAAATCCTCTCACATGGCAACTGTTATTCCGGGAGCAAGCCCGCTACTTAATAACTATACAATGCTTTACACAGACTCTTTAAAAACAAGCACCAGTACAACATTCGCTGTGCTGCATCAAAACGGCTCCCCAACCACAAATTAATGGATTCCACAATTTTGTTCTGTATTTTCGGCTGAGACTCTAGCTATACATAAGGCTACTGCACAATGTAATGAGGGCAAGTTTCTCAATTGCGCCGACAGCTTCTCCACCATAAAAGCTATAGTAAATATAAATAACTCTGACCAAACTATCAGCAAAATAAGAGACTAATGTATCAGACACAACAAAAATTAAACTACTCAAGGTCCCAGGTAATATGGCATACGGGGAATTCAATGTTTTGCTGCCGCAACCCCGTGTCTTTCGTTCCATACATCTAATTAACAATTTGTATGCAACCTGATAAACAATCATCTGAGTGAAATAAAAAGAATCGAATGGGCACGCTTTAAACGCCGATATGCTGCAATTAACACCAATTGCAGAAAAACTCGCTTACGTTCAGTGCATCACGTAATCAAACAGCTATATTTGTTCGAATAAGGTTAGGACACACCCCACTCTCGACCATCTACTATTGGGGACCCAACAACATTAGTGTCTGCTTTGTGAGAATGTCTCATCTGTCGAACACATTCTAAATGAATGCACATTCGGATTAAGCTGCTATTAGACGGCCAATCGATTGACTTCAAATTACGTAGATGTATTTGTGAAATATGTGTGTATGCATCACATGGACACCGATTGATGGAAAATTAAAACCTAATACGAATAAGAAAGGAAAACACAGAAACAGAAAAAGTCTCGTTATTGCTCATTTGAAATCAAACGCCGTACAATAAAGATGATTTCGGTGCGGTTGAAGCAGAGACAAAAAAAAAACACAATTTCCCTTGCTTTCGCCGAATCGCAAACGGGGATACGCAAAGCGAGGATAAAAAATTTGTTTTGGATTTAATTGAAGTTTATATGAGTTTACCAAGCTTTTTGGACATTTGCAGCAAAATTATGTCAATAAATTTTTAGAAATATATTGAATATGATATTTTATTAAATAAATATAAAGAAAAATTCCCGGATGCTGTTAAAGCTGAAATAGCCAACAAAACCTAATTCATTAAGAATGAACTACAGGCGGGAGTTGAAAAGACTTAATGATTTGAACACAAGTGGAGCTGGGGAGTTGAATGAACCAATAATATGGTATTTTAATGCGATAAGTTTCATGAAAGACAGCAAAACTCCAACTACGTCCCGCAACAATGAAGGAAATCTAAACCTTCCACAAGTAAGCATACATTTTCTTAAATTTTTTTAAAATTTTATTTATTAGGTATATTTTTTTTTCCAATCGACTTTCCCCTCGTTATTCAAATACATACAGTACATTTCTCGCACATTTTTGGCAATTGTACCTTAATTCCGCAAATTTGAATTTGGTAATGAAGTTAATTGAGAATTTTGCCTCCATGAGTCTCCTGAATCAACTGCAAAATTCTGTGTGTAGTTTGGAACAGCGTTCCTTCCGAAAAAATTCTGAATATAACACCACGCCAAAACAACTGTTTGAACCTTCTCAGGCGCCAACTGGATTGCGCGCTGAATTATGCCAAAGCGTGAATTCATAATGTCAAACGCATTCTCAACTATATGCCGAGCTCGACTAAGACGGTAATTAAGTATTCGTTCCTCAACCGTAAGAACAGTGTGCGCAAAGGGCCTCATCAAATTTTTGGTCAATTGAAATGCATCATCACCAATGCGGACAAATGGCAATTTTTTGTCGGTTGATAGCAGAAATTCGGGATTAGTTATATTGACTGAGTTGTTGTAAAAATCTTGTCCAAATTTGGTGTGGTGGAAAATACCTCCATCAGATATTCTATCATTGATACGAACATCCACTGCAATGAGTTCCTAATTTCAATCGACTACAGCCATCAAAACCACACTACAAAATTTCTTGTGGTTGAAGTACAAATTTGGGGAGAAACAGCGTTAAAATATACTCCAAACCACAATCTACAATGTAGATTCTACATCAACCAACTCACACTGCTGCACTGAACCTATACGAGATAGGCATACAATATTATACAGTAACAATCCATCTCAAAATAATTTAAGTTCAGACCAATCACTAACTTGCTCAATTACATACAATTTAAAGGAAAACCTTACAGCAGAATACTTTTCAAACTTTGTATAATACAGATTATAATCATTTTATTCCTTATTTAATGTATTAATATGTTACTTAAAGTTTTTTGTTTTTTTATGATATATAATGTATAAAATGAATTCAAATGAAATGAAAATTTATTTTTCTTTACTTTTCCATTCAAGGCTTTTATTAACACCGCACACGTTGCCATTATTATTTGACTAACAGAAATTGCATCTTCAAATGTATTTCCCGTTGACAAGAACCGTAAGGTAATTGACAACCGTTGATCAACCGTGATTTCATCACGCATGAATGTATTCTACTTTTTTATTAATGCGGAAATCATTTGCTTCAAATGTTCAAAGAATCAAACATCCATTCTCATTCAATTTTTAAAGTCATTTGGTGTGCACACTTTTATTTCAGTTATTGAAGTCACATTTGATAATTATTTTCTATTTTAAGACTGCTAGTGCCAATGCAATATATACAACATAATCATCCGTATCACTTATGATAAGTACTTTCACCGCAACAATATAAAGCAAACTAAAATTTTACGTCAATTGATTGAAGAGTGTAACGGCAAACGTCAAATATACATACACGGAATTTGGCCGCTCTAGAAACAAATTATTTGGATCCGCATCCCCATATAGTCCATTTAAAGATCTTGATAATGTAATAATTATAACTAATTTCCGGAAAAAATGTGGGTTAAGTAACAAATTGTAAAGTAATTATAAATACATTTTAATATCCGAGTCGTAGACCATGGCAGTTAGTAATCCATAATTTCTTTTGCTATAATATTTTATATTGTATCAGATATAAATAAATAAATAATGATGTTTATGGCAGAATGTACATTAGCTCCATACTAGTCTACGCACAAAAATGAGCTTCCTCCTTTATTATTAAATAGTACCAGTGTAAAATGCCAAAAAACAACACGGGCGGGCAAATATAATTATATAATTATATATTTGTCTTATAACTAACTAATAATTTAGAAATAAAAATAATCTACAATTTTTATGAAGATTGTTTTAAGAAATATATAGAATAATAATTGTTTATATCTTTAGTTCAACAAAGTAAAATTTATATGTTGCTAAATGTCTGATTCACGGTATGCCTTGAATATCTTTCAGATGCTTTGGTATCAAAATTCTTTTTTACTAGATCCTACTGACAGGCGTTCAATGTATCCAAGAGATGACAGATATAGTTTAATAATACGAAATTTCCAACAATCAGATTTTGGAAATTATAGCTGTGTTGCAGATAATGCATTGGGTAGAACGAAGAAATATATTGAAGTTTCTGGGAGACCGGGACCAGCCGACTTCATATCTCCGGCTTTAAGCGGGTTTTTGGATCATTATAATTTAACCTGGACTATTGAATCCATTCCTCTTCTCGATGAAATAAAATTATTGTACAGAAGGCTTTTGGTTTGTATATTGCATATAATATTTCACTTTTTGATAAAATATTACTTTAGTAGTTTTGCATTTATTTTAGATGAATGAAACTTATCAACATCCTGGGAAATGGCATGAATTTCATATAAAACTAACTCCTTTACGAATTGATGGGACACATTTTATAATGTCCTACCTTATAAAAAATTTAGAACACAATGCTGTATACGAAGCAATAATTCAAGCTAAAAATAAGTACGGATGGAATGAGGTATGATTTTTGGCTATTTCTTGGTTTATTATTCAATACAAGAACTATATATATATATATATATATATATATATATACTATATATATATATATATATATATATATATATATATATATATATATATATATATATATATATATATATATATATATATATATATATATATATATATATATATATATATATATATATATATATATAATATATATATATATATATATTATATATATATATATAATATATAGTATATATATATATATATATAATATATATATATATATATATATATATATATATATATATATATAATATATATATATATATATATATATATATATATATATATATATATATATATATATATTATATATATATATATATATATATATATATATATATATATAATATATATATATATATATATATATATATATATATAATATATTATATATATATATATATATAATATATATATATATATATATATATATATATATATATATATATATATATATATTATATATATATATATATATATATATATATATATATTATATATATATATATATATATATATATATATATATATATATATATATATATATATATATATATATATATATATATATAT